>BLSH010092655.1:354666-377327 GCA_018402905.1 Glandirana rugosa
CAGCTGGCCCCTCCCATGGGGGGCCGTCCTCTCTTCCCACATAAAACCCCCTCATAGCATAGCTCTTCAGTCTAAATGCCTAGTTTGCAAGGAGTTGACCTGGCTTCCCTTCAGGGGAATTGCGGTCCTATTTGTGACTTTTTTATTCAATTTTCTTTTACTTTTATTTTCTATCAAGCAACCGGTTGGGGCATAGAGAGTCCATGGGCTCTGTACTTTCCCCGACCTGGCTGACCGATTCGAGCCAGTCCCGCCGTATGTGGACCCGCCGCTTCGTGCCCATTCCGTGCGGGCGGCCTGGGGTGATCCCCTCTTATGCCCAGCCCCGGATGCAATTCGGGAAGGGCGACTTCTGGCCTGCAGCATTCCGCAGGGGCGGAAGGTCTGCGGCTGGGTGGCTACCCATGGCGTCATCCGGAGTGGTGAGTGAGAGATCCTTCCTTCCCCCCCCCTTTTTTAGGGGCGGAAAGGGGGACCGACGACCCCAAAAAAAATTTGCTGGGTAGCCGCCGATAGGGGCGCGTGGAGCCCCTGTTCACCCCCTGCACCGCACCCGATTGTCTAGCGCCGTTCGGTCGTTTTTTGACGCCCTGCGGCGATCGGCCGCCATTTTGCGGTGGACCGTCACCATTTTGCCGTAGCCACAGAAATATTGGGCCTATGGGGCTTTCCCTCTAGCGCTCAGAGCGCCTGTTTGCGGTACTGCACATTCCCTGCAGGTGTTTTTCGGCCTCTAGTGTTCAACGGCGGCCATATTGGAATCCCTGCTCATGTAAAAACGTGTCTAAAGCGTTTTTACTTTCACTTTGGAACGGTGTGTGCTCCTGACTGCGCGGCTCTCTGACGTCCTCAGGGTTATGGCAGCAAACAGCAAGTATGCTGGGCTCTCCTGTGGGTGCTGGTGGTGGCGGGTGCAGTCCTCCTGGGTTCCCTGGTGCACTGTGGGGCGGTGGTGTGTGGGGGTGCCTTTGACTTTTTGTATGCATCTATGTGTTCCTAAGGGAGCCGAACATGCTAGGAGCGCAATCTGCGCAAGGGGCTTTTCTGGACCAGCTGTGGCGGTCTTTAGTGAATTTTCCCCAGGGCAGATGTCACCAACAGGCCCCCCAAGAAGCGCCCCCCTCCTCCTTGCTTTTCAAGGGAGGATTTTGATCCGGAAGGTCCCTCAGATGGAGAAGAGGATCAGGGGACGGCAGCTGCGCGTTAGAGCGTTTTGTTTCCGCCATTATAATTGGTAACGCACTACGATGCGATTGAGCCAGGATGGCGAATCGCTGATTTCTGCGCATGTGGTGTGGTCCTCCAGGCCCCCTAGGGCGCCCAAGGCTTACCCATATGATCCTTTTCCTGATCGCCTTGTTTGTTGTAAATGGCAGCGTCCGCAGCATTCCTTTTAGTGCAGCACAGTGGTGTAGTGGGACTTGTGCCTGGCAGCATAATGCTTGCTGGCTCAGATCCTAACCATGACCTGCCTGAGGTTTGCACGTCCTCCCTGTGCATGCGTGGGATTCCTCCCGGTGCTCTGGTTTCCTCCCACACTCCAAGGGACTTAGGTCCAAACGGTTTGCTGCTCGCTATCCCTTGAGGAAAGTTAAAAAAAAAAAAAAAAGAAATGGGAGTCGCCTTGGTGTCCCACCGATGATTCGCTTTAATAAGACAACGACCAGTCTTCTGGAAGGGGTTCCTGCATTCAAGGGCCCCGCTGACAAAGACAGAGGCGCTGTTAAGGTCGCTCTTTCTGGTGGCAGGCTCTGCGGCCAGCCCTGACGTTTGCCATGGCGGCGCAATATCTGTCTGCGCGTATGGCGGAGCTCCAGAATCTTCTGGACTGTGGCCGCCTGCTGGATACGCCGCAGAGGGCTGACTTTTTGCTCCGAGGTCTCAAGTACCTTGGTGATGCGGCTGTTGATTTACTGCCTATGTGATCCAGGGTAGCGGTGTTGCTGTATCCTTAGACGGGTACTCTGGTTGCGTTTTTGGTCCGGTGCCCATGCTTCCAAAAAAAAAAGGTCTTGTAGACCTTCCCTTTCAGGGTGGACGTTTATTCGGTCCATGGCTGGGTGAGATCATTAAGGATTTCACAGGAGTTAAGTGCCCTTCCTCCCAGAGCCCCGGAGCCGTGAGTTTCGCCGTAGACAGGGGCCCCCTACCTCGGGTCAGAAGAGGTTTTTTTTTTTCACGCCCTGGGTGCAGCAGGTAAAGTGACCCGCCCCGGTAAGGTCGATGCAGGGGCCGTGTACCGGCAGTGGCAGTGTGAAACCAACAAGGCGGAGGACAAACCTCAGCCTGATGGGTTGCCTCCACCTGGGCTTCGGCTGGGGGACGTTTCTGAGTTCAACACTCTGCTACCAGTCCGGTTCTTCCCTTCGACTTAGGGCTCCCGCAGGCACGCCAAGAGGCCCTCTTCAGGGCTGTACAAGCACTCGAACCAAGGAGTGATCGTGCCAGTGCCTCCAGCGAGAGGTTTCAAGGTTTTTTTTACTCACGTCTGTTAGTGGTCCCCAAAAAAGGGGGGGTCCGGCCAGCACTGGACCTGAAGGCCCTGAGCCGGTATATTAGGGCACGAAAATTCCAGATGGAATCTATCCACTCTGTTGTAGCCACCCTCCATCAGGGTGAATTTCTGGTGTCTGGCCATCAGGGATGTGTACCTCCTATGTACCTATTTGTCCACGGCTTCAGCGTTTCTTTTGCTTTGCAGTGGGAGACCTCCAATATCAAATCGTGGCACTCCCTTTTGGTCTAGTTTCAGCCCTCAAGTTTTTTTCACGAAACTGTTAGCTCCGGTATTGGCGTTGCTGCGACAGAGAGGCATTGCGGTAGTAGCCTACCTAGACGACCTGCTCCTGTGAGCGGAATCCGCCTCGGCTCGGGAAGAGAATGTGAGGATCACAATGACCTCGCTGTAGGACTTCGGCTGGTTACTCAACCTGCAGAAGTCAACGGTGGCTCTAGCCCGTCGCCTGGAGTATCTGGGCCTGTTTCTGGACTCAGAGCAGGTAAAGGTTTTTCCTTCCTCCAGCCAAGTTGCGGTCACTGCAGTCGGAAGTGCAAACTTTCCTGTCGCACCAACGGTATTCATTACGAGCAGGGGCTGGGGCTCATGGTTTCGACTTTCGAGGCAATACCATACGCCCAGAGTCACACTCGTCTCCTTCAATGAGCAATTTTGGCTCGGTCCCCTCGGTCCATGGACCTTCTGATCCGCCTGAGCTCCCAGACCAGGGCATCTCTGACCTGATGGCTTCGAGACTCAGCGTTGATTCAGGGGAAGTCATTCCTGGCTCTTCAGTGGGTGATCATCACCACGGATGAGTCCTTTGGACTGGGGCGGGGTCCTGGGACAGCTGTCTGCCCAGGGCCGTTGGTCGGGGAGGCTCGCCTCCCCATCAATGTACTGGAGCTGAAAGCAATCAGATTGTGCTTTTTTTCTCTGGACAGTGAGATTGCAGGGTTGTCCGATTCGAATTCAGTCAGACGATGTCACAGCAGTGGCGTATGTAAACCATCAGGGCGGCACAAGGAGTCCAGCAGCTACAGCGGAGGCAGCTCTGATACCGCGTTGGGCGGAACGTCATGTTCCGGCAATCTCCGCCGTTTACATTCCAGCCCCAGAAGGGGGATGCCGGTCGTGGATCTCATGGCCTCTCGGTTCAATCACAAGGTGAAGACCTTTTGTGTTCTGAACGGAGGATCTGTTGGCAGTGGCCCCCTGGGGCCGTTACCGCCTTCTGTACGCCTTCTTTCCGATAAAACTGCTTCTGTGATTGATACGCAGGATAGTGTTGCAGGGGATACTCATAATCCTAGTGGCTCCAGATTGGCCTTGGTGCACTTGGAATGCCGACGTGGTGCAAATGGTGGGAAACGCCTCTTGGCGGCTTCCATTGCAAGACAACCTTCTGTCTCCGGGACCCATCCTGCACCCTGCTTTACCCTCACTGGCTTTGATGACATTGGCTATTGAGTCCCAGGTGCTAAGAGACAGGCGAGTCGCTGACTCAGTGCTCCCTACATTGTTGAAGGCTCGCGAGTGTACTTTTCGCAAGATTTACCACCGCACCTCGAAGGCTTATATAGCTTGGTGCGAGGCGGAGGGTCTTAACCCTCGCTCTTATGTCGTGTCCAGGGTCCTGACTTTTTTTGCAGCAGGGCCTGAACAAAAAACTGGCTTTGAGCACTCTCAAGGGCCAGATATCGGCTCTGGCCATTCTTTTTCTGAGACCTTTGGCTTCGCACTCGATCGTACCTTTGTACAAGGTGTTCGACATGTTGCGCCTCGGGTGAAGGCCCTGATGGCTCCGTGGGATCTGAATTTGGTGCTTTCTGTACTTTAGAAACTGCCCTATGAATAAATCAGGGAGATTTCCTTACAACTGCTGTTGCAGAAGGTGGCCTTTTTAGTTGCTATCACTTCCGCCAGACGGGTGTCTGAATTAACAGCACTATCGTACAAGTCTCCCTACCTGGTCCTGCATAAGGATAAGGTGGTATTGCGACCCTCTCCTTCATTCCTTCCGAAGGTGGTTTCTTCCTCTCACATTAAGGAAGATATTGTTCTTCCTTCATTGCGTTCACTTGAGTTGCATGCTTTGGACGTAGTGAGGGCCTTACGAGTGTACTTGACTGCTACAGCTTCTTTTCAAAAAGCTGATGCTTTGTTTGTGCTGTCAGAGGGCCTGCCCAAAGGGTTGGCGGCCTCGTCGGCTACGATCTCTCGTGGATCAGACAGACCGTGACCCATGCGTATTCTGTTCGGGGCAAGGTCCCCCTTTTTTCCGGTCACGGCTCATTCTACCTGGGCTTTTAGACACCAGGTCTCGGTGTCACAGGTGTGCAAGGCGGCCACTTGGGCCTCGGTTCACACTTTCACTAAGTTTTATAAAGTTGATGTGTTTGCAGCTTGGGATGCTGCTTTTGGCCGCAAAATTTTGCAGGCGGTAGTGTAGGAGCGTCTGGTGCCTCCTTTAGAGGTTCAGTTGGGTACTGTTAGCGTTTACCCACCCCTCTGTTTGACACAGCTTGGGGACATCCCCACATGTAATGGAGAGCTGCGTCTGTCAGTGAATCATAGGAGAAAAGGGGATTTTATTAAAACTTACTGTAAAATCCTTTTCTCTGAGCTCACTGACAGATGCAGCACCCACCTCTCTGTGCTCTATTCTTGTTCGGCTCGAGTATGAACTGAAGAGCTATGCTATGAGTGGGTTTTATGTGGGAAGAGGATGGCCCCCAGGGGAGGGGCCAGCTGTTTCTTTTCCCTGCCTAGTTAACTCCTAGTGGGACCAGCATAAAACTCACACGTAATGGAGAGCTGCGTCTGTCAGTAAACTTGGAGCAAAGGATTTTACGGTAAGTTTTAATAAAATCCCTTTTTTTTGGGCTAAAAGCATAACGCAATGTCTGGTGGAAAACTTACAATGCACATCACCCTGAATACACCATCCCCACTGTGCACCATGGTGTGGGGATGCTTTTTTTTTTTTTCAGCAGGGACAAGGAAGCTGGTCAGTTAATGGGAAGATAGATGGAGCCAAATGCAGGGCAAATTTAGAAGAAAAACTGTTGGTCTGCAAAAGATTTGAGACTGGGCCAGGAGTTCACCTTCCACCAGGACAACAACACTAAACATACAGCCAAAGCTACAATGACCTGGTTTAGATCAAAGCATAAGCATGTGTTAGAATGGCCCTGTGAAAGTCAAGACCTAAATCCAATTGAGAATCGAGGGCAAGAAAATTGCTATTGGATGCTCTCCATCCACTCTGACAGCTTGAGCTATTTTCCAAAGAAGAATGGGCAAAAATGTCACTCTCGATGTGCAAAGCTGGTAAAGACATACCCAAAAAGACTTGCAGCTGTAATTGCACCGAAAGGTGGTTCTACAAAGTATTGGCTGAATATAAATGCACCCCACGCTTCATATATTTATTTGTAAAAAAAAAAAAATGTTGAAAAGCATTTATCATTTTCATTCCACTTAACAATTATTTGTCACTTTGAGTTGATCTATCACATAAAATCCCAATAAGACACATTAAGGTTTTTGGTTGTAACATGACAAAATGTGGAACAGTTCAAGGGGCATGAATACTTTTTCAAGGAACTGTATGTTAAAAAAAAAAAAAAAAAAGTGCATCTAAATCAGATGTAACTTTTTACTCGCTGACAACATGCTATAGTGAATTTTAGCAACAGTGGTGTTGATTTACTAAAACTGGAGAGTGCAAAATCTGGTGCAGCTCTGCATAGAAACCTTCCAGTTATTTTTTTCGTCAAAGCTTAATTGGACAAGCAAGTTAGAATCTGATTAGCTACCATGCACAGCTTTACCAGATTTTGCACACTCCAGTTGAAGTAGATCAACACCAGTATTCCTGTTCTCCATAATTCTGTGTCTGGAACCTCCATAGTTCAATCCAGTGTATACTAAAGCCTCAGCATTCTGTGAGGAGAGAAAACGGTAAGCTCAGCTGACCATAGGCACCAGTAATGGCTTGTGCTTCACCTGCAATGCAAAGCTTGGTCATAAATGCCCATATTACCTTTTGCCCACTTGAGGCTGTGTGGACTGATGTATCAGATGGCATTTGTCTAGCAGCCAGAAAGTAGCACTGGTCTCCTCAGTCAAGATGGCAAGGATGGCCACCTTACATATAATATAAAAAAAGAGTGAAGCGCTACCTCTAAATAAACCTCACAACTCAAATATAAGGCAAAATGTAAAATCAATAACCAAATGGCAGTGTTAACAAATGGGTCTGATACCTCTAACATCTAGGTTTAAGCACAAACTATACGTGGTAGTAATGGTGATGACCCCTAAGGAGTCAGAAAGTAAAGATGCAAATATAACTATATAGATCCTTATATAGTGACAATCAAAATAGTGAAGCATAAGCATACAGTGGGTACGTAAAGTATTCAGACCCCCTTAAATTTTTCACTCTTTGTTATGTTGCAGCCATTTGCTAAAATCATTTTAAGTTCATTTTTTCCCCTCATTAGTGTACACACAGCACCCTATATTGACAGAAAAACACAGAATTGTTGACATTTTTGCAGATTTATTAAAAAAGAAAAACTGAAATATCACATGGTCCTAAGTATTCAGACCCTTTGCTCAGTATTTAGTAGAAGCACCCTTTTTCTCTAATACAGCCATGAGTCTTTTTGGGAAAGATGCAACAAGTTTTTCACACCTGGATTTGGGGATCCTCTGCCATTCCTCCTTGCAGATCCTCCCCAGTCCTGTTAGGTTGGATGGTAAATGTTGGTGGACAGCCATTTTTAGGTCTCTCAAGAGATGCTCAATTGGGTTTAAGTCAGGGCTCTGGCTGGGCCATTCAAGAACAGTCAAGGAGTCATTATGATTCCACTCCATTATTTTAGCTGTGTGCTTAGGGTCATTGTCTTCTTGGAAGGTAAACCTTCGGCCCAGTCTGAGGTCCTGAGCACTCTGGAGAAGGTTTCGTCCAGGATATCCCTGTACTTGACGCATTCATCTTTCCCTCGATTGCAACCAGTCGTCCTGTCCCTGCAGCTGACAAACACCCCCACAGCATGATGCTGCCACCACGCTTCACTGTTGGGACTGTATTGGACAGGTGATGAGCAGTGCCTGGTTTTCTCCACACATACTGCTGAGAATTGAGGCCAAAAAGTTCTATCTTGGTCTCATCAGACCAGAGAATCTTTTTTCTCACCATCTTGGAATCCTACAGGTGTTTTTTTTTTTTTAGCAAACTCCATGCAGGCTTTCATGTGTCTTGCACTGAGGAGAGGCTTCCGTCGGGCCACGCTGCCATAAAGCCCCGACTGGTGGAGGGCTGCAGTGATGGTTGACTTTCTACAACTTTCTCCCATCTCCCGACTGCATCTCTGGAGCTCAGCCACAGTGATCTTTGGGTTCTTCTTTACCTCTCTCACCAAGGCTCTTCTCCCCCAATAGCTCAGTTTGGCTGGACGTCCAGCTCTAGGAAGGGTTCTGGTCGTCCCAAATGTCTTCCATTTAAGGATTATGGAGGCCACTGTGCTCTTAGGAACCTTAAGTGCAGCAGAAATGTTTTGTAACCTTGGCCAGATATGTGCCTTGCCACAATTCTGTCTCTGAGCTCTTCAGGCAGTTCCTTTGACCTCATGATTCTCATTTGCTCTGACATGCACTGTGAGCTGTAAGGTCTTATATAGACAGGTGTGTGGCTTTCTTAATCAAGTCTAATCAGTATAATCAAACACAGCTGGACTCAAATGAAGGTGTAGAACCATCTCAAGGATGATCAGAAGAAATGGACAGCACCTGAGTTAAATATGAGTGTCACAGCAAAGGGCCTGAATACTTAGGACCATGTGATATTTCAGTTTTTCTTTTTGAATAAATCTGCAAAAATGTCAACAATTCTGTGTTTTTTCTGTCAATACGGGGTGCTGTGTGTACATTAATAAGAAAATAAATGAACTTAAATGATTTTAGCAAATGGCTGCAATATAACGAGTGAAAAATTTAAGGGGGTCTGAATACTTTCCGTACCCACTGTATACCCAAAACCAACAGTCAGTAGAAAAAAAACATAGCAACTAACCAATCTTTCATTTATAATATTTGTGAAGTGATAATCCTGACATGTAAAGTGCTGCGCAAACGGTTGGCACTATACAGCATATTACAAAAATGAGTGCACCCCTCACATTTTTGTAATTATTTTATATCTTTTCATGTAACAACTGAAGAAATTACACTTTGCTACAGTAAAGTAATGAGTGTACAGCTTGTATAACAGTGTAACTTTGCTGTCCTCTCAAAATAACTCAACGCACAGCCATTAATGTCTAAACCACTGGCAACAAAAGTGAGTACACCCCTAAGTGAAAAGGACCCAACTTGTTTCGAAAGTTCTTCAGGGGTAAGTGGTCACATTAAAATCCTCAATATATATTACAAAAAAGACAAAGAACAAGCATAAGAAATACATTCAAAATATACAGGGTAGGCCATTTATATGGATACACCTTAATAAAATGGGAATGGTTGGTGATATTAACTTCCTGTTTATGGCACATTAGTATATGTGAGGGGGGAAACTTTTCAAGATGGGTGGTGACCATGGCGGCCATTTTGAATCCACCTTTTGTTTTTTCAATAGGAAGAGGGCCATGTGACACATCAAACTTATTGGGAATTTCACAAGAAAAACAATGGTGTGCTTGGTTTTAACGTAGCTTTCTTCTTTCATGAGTTATTTACAAGTTTCTGACCACTTATAAAAATGTGTTCAATGTGCTGCCCATTGTGTTTAATTGTCAATGCAACCCTCTTCTCCCACTCTTCACACACTGATAGCAACACCTCAGGAGAAATGCTAGCACAGGCTTCCAGTATCCATAGTTTCAGGTGCTGCACATCTTGTATCTTCACAGCATAGACAATTGCCTTCAGATGACCCCAAAGATAAAAGTCTAAGGGGGTCAGATCGGTAGACCTTGGGGGCCATTCAACTGGCCCACGACGACAATCCACTTTCCAGGAAACTGTTCATCTAGGAATGCTCGGACCTGACACCCATAATGTGGTGGTGCACCATCTTGCTGGAACTATGATGTCTGTGATAGGGAATTGCTGGCCATCAAGTCGGCTTTGGAGGAATGGCGGTACCTCCTGGAAGGAGCAGCTCACCCGGTATTGGTTTTTACTGACCATAAAAAACCATATGCTGTGAAGCTACGGGAGAAGAGGGTTGCATTGACAATCCAACACAATGGGCAGCACATTGAACACATTTTATAAGTGGTCAGAAACGTGTAAATAACTCATGAAAGAATAAAGTTACTTTAAAACCAAGCACACCATTGTTTTTCTTGTGAAATTCCCAATAAGTTTGATGTGTCACATGACCCTCTTCCTAGCCGCCATGGTCACCACCCATCTTGAAAAGTTTCCCCCCTCACATATACTAATGTGCCACAAACAGGAAGTTAATATCACCAACCATTCCCATTTTATTAAGGTGTATCCATATAAATGGCCCACCCTGTACAATGACCTATAATCAATATAAATCAATCGGTTTTGTGTGTCTATACTGACCGTTTACACAAGGTATCAGTTAGGAGGGCATGTAAATTTAGATAGCTCAGTCTTGCCTTGGTCCACCGAGAGCATGAAAAGAGAGATATATGATGTTGAACAGCAGAGGGTCCAGGTGTGATGTCCAATAGCGTGTAAGAACTGTTTCACAAATTGGCACCCATAGATAAATGCCAGAAAATGCAGGGACAAATTGTTCCTAAATTGCAAATGGAAAACGGGGGATACTGATCAGAACTCTGAGGTCATTGCTCCATAGGACAGTAAAAGTAGCAAAAAATCAAAAACATACCAGTTATCAGACGGTCAGGTAAGTGTTGGATGTTTGTCCGCGAGACATCTAGTATGTGAAGATGAGTATGTGTATTTGCTTATGGGGGATATTTGAAAATATGCAGAATGTTTCTGTCAAAAAAGTAAGGTAGTACCTACCACAAATGTGGAGGTGGGGCCTGTGAGGAGGATCACTGGAGGGACCAGGGAGAACGAGGGTGAACACTTCTAAATAGCATATGAATTTGTACTATAAAAAAGATGAGCAGATCACGTATGAATTGACTGAAAAGTACCATAGGTCAATAATATATAAAGGAAAACTTGTATAATGGTTCTGACACTTACCCATATGCTAGAAAGGTTTCATGTGGTCAAGTTGAAGCAATGGGTGCCAAAGAACCCACTGAAGCCTGCTGACTTAAAGTCTAGTCAGGGGCTGTTCAAGAAACCCAAACCCACAAAAGTGGGTGCGTCACTGTGGGTCTGCAAAATATGTAAGAAAAAATGGGCCAGTGAATCAGAACTCCAGACAAGGGCCAGCCCGCAATAGGTCAAGAGATACCCAAGGTTGATATGTGCATAGCATACATAAAACATAAGGTATGGAATAATGATTGTAAGACATTTCAGGGAGGGGAACCATGAGTGGGCCAAAGTGGAGGATCTATTGAACAATAAGGGGTATAAATGATCAGCTTACTATGTGTCCATAAATAACATATGATGTGTCATGTCTGGTGTGTAGGCTGCTCTCTCAATGAACCAGACCAGGACTGTAGAATCAGATTCTTAAATGACAAGGCTCAATGCTTTCCACATAATTTAGTTAGTGAGGGACAAACAAATAAATAAAATAATAAAGATAAAGTAGCGGGGTAGGCCTGTGGATAGTATGCGAGAGTGCCCCCAAGAGGAGAAGCCACAGTCGCTCACATCCAAAGGACGGCCCCATGTAGAATTCCTTGTGTGCAGCAGGAACACACAATTATGGCTCACCTAAACACAAAATGGTTAATAAATAGATCGAGACAAGATGGGGTGTAGAATCTAATATAGACCCACAAGGTATCCCACGCTTTATCCTATGAGTATGGGACATGTGTATGGCGGTTTTAAATTATGCTAGCTGGTATTGTAAGATTTTGGCTTCTAAAGTGGACAGCTTCCAAAAACAATTTTCTCTTTCGTTCGTCGACAGGCACATCGATTCTTAGGACTAAGTGGGTTATACTGCCCTCTTCAGGAGTTTACTAGGCAGAACAGGCAGTTATAACAGCAAACAGAACAGTAACAGGCACAGCCCCTCCCAGGGGGCAGTCCCCACTGGCAGGTAAACCCACACCCAGCTGCTGCTAGCTCAGTTTTTTCTGCCTAGTGCAAGGAGTTAGACCCAGGCTCCCTGTTGGGATTTGTGGTACCTCTCTGGGCCAATTTCAGCTGTCCTGGGACAACCTCACAGATGAAGACTACAATCAAGCAGCCGTGCTGGGCGACAGGCTGGTTCTTGGATCCAGGTAGTCTCCCCAGCCGGCCATCACGCGTTAGACTGGATGCTTTGCGCTGGGTCGACCGCGACAAGCCCTGACCGGACGGGGTGGCCCTGTGGGTTAAACGCCATCACACGCAGTGCGTCCAGGGCTCGGGTGGGATCTCCCGCACCGCCCGACTAGATGGGGTAAGTACGTCCCCCCTCCCCTTCGGGGGCTCGGGGGGGCTGGTTTGTCCCCCCTCCGGGGTCTAGCATAGTGGGTGGGATTCCTCGCTCGTGCCCCCTCCGGTACCCCACTGTTGCACCCCCCTCCCCGGGGCTTCCAGGGTGTGATTTGGATAATGGGCCCTAGCTGGTCCCCCTCTGTCTCCCCCCCACTTATCTCGTGCTCGGTGATCGGTTCGTCGGCGTCCGGCCACCATTTTCTTGTAGCCGGCCTTATTTAAAAGCATTGGGATCGGTCGGCGGCCATTTTGGTGTAGCCACGGCACTGTTACATGGGGTTTTCGGCCTCTAGTGTGCATGAGTGGCCATTTTCCTGTGGTTTCTACATGTGGAAGGTGAGGGGCGGTCCTGGCCATTTCTGGCGCCGATTTACCCCCAGCTCGGCGCGGATCTCACTGGAGCTGCAGCGGCTCTGAGCAGAGTGGCACTGTGGACAGCAGGAGCATGGTGAAGGCTGCGACAGCGGCAGGCAGCAGGCAGCTCCTCTCCGGGTCGGGTTGTGAGTCCCCCCTGGGGTGCCAATGTGACAAGCCTTGTGCAGCTGTGGGGTGGGGGGTGCAGTGGTCTCCTGGCAATAGGCCTCATTCTCTTGGCACTGCCAGGGTGGGTGACAGAATGGCAGCTGATGCGGGTGCTTCCCCACCGGACCTCTCAGTGCCTGCAGCCAGCACTTCAGGGGCCCTGTCCCTTGTAGACGCCATGTCCACGGTCCTGGAGACATTTGTCTCCCGCGTAGTCGCTGTTTAACCGCAGGAACGCCAAAAAAGCGCCCCTTGCCCCCTCCTTCCTCGGGGGTGGACTCGGACCCCGAGGGGGCTCCTCCATGGCAGGGACCCCACCTTGAACTGTTGGGCGGCAAGATCCCAGACCCTCCTGATAGCGTGGATGAGTCTGAGGCGTCCTCTGCTGCGCACGAGAAGGCTCTTGTAGACGCTCTGATAACCTCAGTGCGTGAGACCCTGCAACTGGAAGAAGCAGTGGGACCCTCTCTGAGGGTGTCCGTCTGTTGGGGTACCAGTGAGGCCTGCTGTTCTGACTGGCTTGGATCAACCCTGTGTCTTTTAAGGATCCAGAGAGAATAATCTTAGCGTTATGAAGAATACACACAGACAGACAGTTTGGATGCCAAGATTATTCTGACTTGTATTGTTTGTGTCAAACATCTTATAGTCATTATAAAGGGCGTTACAAAGTTAATGATATTCTGCAACACATCACCTTATAGGTTAACAATTATACAAAGTAAATAATATTCCAAATAATATGAGACTATAGGTTTAGTAATTATCATAGATAAGAAAAACTCCTCCTTAAGAAAGGAGGGGGTCTTTATCCAGAGGCCTGGAGCTATGGGGTTGTACTTAAGGAGAAACGATAGTACAGTGATGCTTTATTACAATCCCAATTACCACAACCCTTATTATCGTGACTAACAGTACCAGGTACTTGGAATGTAGTAATTGGGATGGCAGATGAGATCATCTTTGTACGTGTAAACTGTGAATTCTGAAATGGAAGAAGGGGGGTGGGGAGCATCAAGACAGAGGAGAAAAGGATATTTTAAAATGGAATCCAGAAGACAAAATGGCGTTTCAGTGTTTTCTCTGCGCCCCCCCCATACCGTCCCCTTCGGGTCACATAGACCGGGCCCTGCGGCTAAGGTCTTTCCGTATGTGTTTTTTCTGGATAAATTTGTCTATAAGTACTGGGCTTGGCCTCAGAGCTCCCTCCCCATTCCAAAGCGTTTCGCTGTGCGTTATCCCTTTGAGGATAAATTACTGCAGAAGTGGGCATCACCTCCCGTGGTTGACCTCCCCCCCCGTGTCCTGCCTGAGTAAGGCGACCACCATCCTGGTGGAGAGCACACCGTCGTTTATGGACCCGGCTGACAGGAAGGCCGAGGCTTGCATCAGATCCCTATTTGTTCTAACGGGGTCTGCCATGCGGCCCATTGTGGCTTTTGCGCTGGTGTCGCAAACGCTCACTGAGTGGGCGAAGCTGCTACACAGCAAGTTGTGCAAGATGCAGGCTTCTCCTGAGTGTGTGGATCTTGCAGACCGGATGGTCCAGGGGGATCAGTATCTGTGCGATGCTGCTCTGGACGCGGCCTCCCTGATATCCAAGGCGTCTGCGGTCTCTGTGGTGGCCAGGCGGTGGCTTTGGCTGAAGTGCTGGTCCGTGAACCAGATTTCTAAGAAGACTCTGGTGGACTTGCCTTTCCAGGGGGGCGGCTCTTCGGTGACTCCTTGGACGAGATGATCAAAAATCTCACGGGAGGGAAGAACACCTTTCTCCCGGAGTCTAGGAGGAGTTTGGACCCCGGTCGCCAGCAGGGCCCTTCTTTTCCGGCCCATAGGTCGCCCCTTCCGCTCCTCGGGCATGTGTTCACAGCCCACCAATGCCCCCGTGGGTGGACAGAAGCGCCCCTGGCCACTTAAACGCACCAAGCCAGAGGACAAGGTCTCCTCTGCATGAAGGGTTGCCCCCTCTTGGCGTTCGGGCGGGGGGATGTCTCCTGGGGTTCGCCGACAGGTGGTCCTCCTGCATTTCGGACCGCTGGGTCCTTGAGGTGGTCTCTTCGGGGTACAGCATAGAATTTCATTCAGACAGGTTCTTTGCCTCCAACCTTCAGCTGCCTGCGGGCCCTGTTCGGGGCTGTGCAGGACCTGCTGGGTCAAGGGGTGATTGTTCCCGTGCCAAGGGTTTTATTCCAACCTTTTTGTGGTTCCGAAGAAGGACGGGGTTCGTCCCATCCTGGACCTGAAGGACCTCGGTGGTAGCCGCCCTGCAACAGGGCGATTTCCTGGCCTCTCTCGACATCAAAGATGCGTACCTGCATGTCCCTATCTGTGCCCAGCACCTGCGCTTTGCGGTCGGGGAAGAGCACTACCAGTTTGTGGCTCCCCCGTTTGGCCTGGCTTCGGTGCCTTGGGTCTTCACCAAACTACTGGCCCCGGTTCTGGCTCTGCTGAGGCAGAGGGGCATCGCGGTGGTGGCGTACCTGGACGACCTTCTCCTGCATGCAGAGTTGGCTCCAGCGCTCAGGGACAATGTGACGATCACCCTGCAAACTCTGCAGGAGTTCGGGTGGGTGATCAACCTCTCGAAGTCGGTTTGGAATCCGTCTCACTGCGTGGAGTATCTGGGTCTGGTCCTGGATGCAGCCCAGGCGAAGGTCTTCCTCCCGCCAACCAAGCGGCAGACGCTTCAGTCGGCGGTTCGGTCCCTACTGTCCCAGAAATGGGTCTAAATCCTTTTTGCATGCGGGTCTTGGGCCTCATGGTGGCCTCCTTCGAGGCAGTCCCTTATGCTCAGTGTCACACCCGCGTTTTGCAACAGGAAATTCTCCTGAGATGGGACAGGTCCCCATCTTCACTGGATCGGGTGATCAGGTTGGATCACCAGGTGAGGGCATCGCTGCTCTGGTGGCTGCGGGCCCCGGCTCTTCAGTCGGGGAAGTCCTTTCTCCCCCTTCACTGGACAGTGATCATGACGGATGCCAGCCTGACAGGCTGGGGCGGAGTCCTGGGGCTGCTCTCGGCCCAGGGACGGTGGTGTCCAGAGGAGTCTCGTCTCCCGATCAATGTCCTGGAATTGCGGGCGATTTGGTGCTGCCTCTCCCATTGGACGTCGAGACTACACGGGTGCCCTGTCCGAATTCAGTCGGACAATGCCACGGCCATGGCATACGTAAACCACCAGGGTGAGACGAAAAGCTCGGCGGCGGCCTCGGAGGTGGCTCCCATCCTGCGGTGGGCAGAAAGCCATGTTCCGGCAATTTCTGCTGTCCACATACCGGGCGTAGAAAATAGGCAGGCGGACTATCTCAGTCGTCAGTGCCTGGACCAGGGAGAGTGTCTGAGATGGGGGTGTTCCGGACGTAGACTTGTTGGTGTCCCGCCTCAATCGGAAAGTGCAGACCTTCGTGAGCAGGACAAGGGAACACTTAGCAGACACGGCGGATACTCTTGTAGCTCCGTGGGATGGGTATCGACTCAACTATGCCTTTCCTCCTCTCAAACTGCTTCCGCGCCTTCTGCACAGAATAGAAGCGGAGGGTATACCGACCGTTCTGGTAGCTTCCAGATCGGCCAAGGCGTCCTTGGTACGCAGACATAGTACGGATGGTGGTGGACGTTCCTTGGCGGCTCCCACTTCGCGAGGACCTTCTGTCCCAGGGACCCATCTTGCACCCTGCTTTACCCTCTCTGGCTTTAACGGCCTGGTTATTGAATCCCAGGTGTTGAGGGATCGAGGGGTTTCGGACTCGGTGATTCCTACCATGTTGAAGGCACGTAAGGCCACCTCACGTAAGATTTACCACCGCACCTGGAAGGCTTACATTGCCTGGTGCAAAGCCGGGGGGTGGAACCCTCATTCTTTCTTGGTGTCTCGAGTTCTGGCCTTCCTACAGAAGGGCCTCGACCAGAAACTGGCGTTGAGCACTATCAAGGGTCAGGTTTCTGCTCTGGCAATCTTTTTTCAGCGTCCTTTGGCGACGCATTCATTGATCCGTACTTTCATGCAGGGGGTTTGACATGTTGCTTCCCAGGTCCTCTCGGTACTTTAGAAGCCGCCCTTTGAAAATATCAGGGAAATCTCATTGCATTTGCTTTCGCAGAAAGTGGCTTTTCTGGTGGCTATAACATCCGCTCGGCGGGTGTCTGAGTTGGCGGCTCTTTTTTGTAGGTCTACTAATCTGGTCCTACATAAGGATTAGGCGGTCTTGTGCACGTCTCCTTTTTTGTCAAAGGTGGTGTCATCTTTCCACATCAATGAGGATATTGTCCTTCCATGCCCGTCTCACCCTGTCACGTACCTGTTAGGCGAGTCTGACTTATGCAGTAGGCAACCTCCCTTACTAACCTAACTCGGGAACCCCTGGTAGAGCAGACAGGTGGCTTGGGAGCACAGGAGAGCACGAGGGTCGGACTGGGTCACTGGTCATGGTAAAGGGTCCGTTGGAGCGTTCGTGCAGCAGAAGCGTGGTCGTGCGGGCTGGGTCGGCAACTGGCTGGCGGTGCGGTACAGAGGATCAGGCAAAAGAGTGGTCGGGTACAGGCAGAATTCGTTAACAGCCTGACAGCAGAAGTATCAGGCAATCGGATGGTTGTAGGCAAGCCAAGGGTCGGTACAGGCGGAGTTCAGACAAGGTCGGGCAAGCCGGGTCACAGGAACAGATAACAGGCACAAGTTGCTCAGGAAGGACGGGTACACGTTGTAGATCAGACAGCACTAGATGCAGGAAGTACACACGAGGAAACGACAATCAAATGCAACAAACCCTCAGCACAGTCTTCTAACACACCCTAAGGAGGTTGCTTTGCACTCCCTGGATGTGGTTCGGGCCCTGCGAGGGTATCTGGCGACTACGGCCTTCTTTCGGAGGTCGGATGCTCTCTTTGTCGTGGTGGATGGTCCATGCAAAGGTTTGGAGCCCTCATCGGCCACTATCTCACGTTGGATTAGACAGTCGGTGACCCGAGCCTATGCTGTTCGGGGTCTGGAGCCTCCTTTTCCGGTTACGGCTCATTTTACCAGGGCGATTTGCACTTCCTGGGCTTTCTGACAAAAGGTGTCTGTGTCTCAAATGTGCAAGGCGGCTACTTGGACATCTGTGCACACCTTCTCAAAGTTTTACAAAGTTGATGTTTTAGCATCCTTGGATGCTGCGTTTGGCCGCAAAGTTTTGCCAATCTGTACCTGGGGGAGTGGGAACGTACTTTGTCTCAGTCTGATGAGATGTTTCCATTTATGAGTAAAGTGATCCTTTGGTATCGTTATATTGATGATATTCTGATGGTGTGGGACAGACCTTCAGAGAAATTGGATACGTTTTTGCAGGCCCTAAATAAAAACTCTTTCAACTTGAGTTTCACTCTGTACCATGATCCTAACAAGGTCACATTTTTGGATGTCTGTATAGAGAATGGGGAAGATGGCTGCCTCACAAGTGGACTTTACCGAAAACCTACAGCAGGGAACTCCCTGTTACATGCACACAGTTTCCATCCCAAACCGTTACTCCATTCCATACCATATAGTCAATATCTCAGAGTGCGAAGGAACTGTACTAGCGACTACACTTTCAAAAAAGAAGCAGATGCCCTGAAAGAGAGGTTATATCACGTATAGAATATCTTGGATATTCTAATACGTGCTTGAAGAAAGCTTTCAGAAACGCACGTATGAAGAGCAGACACTAACTACTTTACAAACCAAATTGTAGTCCCAAAAAAGACAACCCTTTACGCATCATAATGGGATATTCTAAACAACACCATAATGTACGCAAGATCGTTAACAAATACTGGCACATCCTAAGGATGGACCCACTCGTGGGACCATATGTCCCGGATGTCCCAGCAAGTACATTTAGAAGAGCGAGATCCCTTAGAGGCACTCTGACCTCGAGCAAATTCAGGTTAAGAGGTAAAAAGGAGCCATGTAAACGTTTAGGCACTTTTAAATGTGGGGGATGTAACTTCTGTCAATATGTGAATGTACATCCCACCACATTAGCTAGTGGAGAAACATACAGACCCCAACATTATGCAAACTGTGGCACAAAGGGGGAATTTTACCTTCTCCTCTGCGAATGTTCAGGCTTTTATGTAGGAAAAACAATCAATGAATTTCGGACAAGAGCATATCGACATCTTATGTCGATGAAAAAACATGACAGTGAGCTCCCATTGGGCAGACATGTAATTCAACAACATCATGGCCTCCTCCCTAAGGTGTCCTTTCTGATTCTAGATAGGATACATACGGGTATGAGAGGAGGAGATTTTAATAAAATCCTGCTTCAGCACGAACAGAAATGGATTTTTCGCTTCAATGCTATCACTTACCCAGGAATTAATGAGGCAATATCTTATAAGCCCTTTTTGGAGGATTTCGCATCAGGAGGTCCTGAGTTGGACTAGAACTAGACACACTGCATCGAGATTACAGATTAATATTAGTTCCCTTCTCCATACATTCTTAATTTATTAATAATCTATAAAGAACTTAATTTGGTTCCATACTCATAGGATAAAGCATGGGGTACCTTGTGGGTCTATATTAGATTCTACACACCATCTTCTCTCAGCCTATTTATTCACCATTTTGTGTTTAGGTGAGCCATAATTGTGTGTTCCTGCTGCACACATGGAATTCTACATGGGGCCGTCCTTTGGATGTTGGGGACTGTGTCTTCTCCTCTTGGGAGCGCACTCGCATACTATCCACAGGCCTACCCTGCTACTTTTTATTTATTATTTTTGTATTTATTTGTTTGTCCCTCACTAACTGAATTATGTGGAAAGGATTGATCCTTGTCATTTAAGAATCTGATTCTACAGTCCTGGTCTGGTACTTTGAGAGAGCAGCCTACATACCAGACATGACACATAATATGTTGTTATTTATGGACACATAGTAAGCTGATCATTTATACATTGTGGATATAGATATAGATTCTCCACTTTGGCCCACTCATGGTTCCCCTCCCTGACATGTCTTTTACAAATGAGATTTATTCCAACCAGTCTCACCTATATATTTAACCTTATGATTTTCTTTTTCAAAATGTTTTTTGTCTTCCTTCTGAGTTCTCTGTAATCTTGGTTGCAAATTACCGCAATACCACACTTCACCATTTAATGGAGTGATGCATTGGTGCCATATGTATATATATATATATATATATATATATATATATATATATATATATATGCGAGTTCTGTAATACCATATTTCAGCACTTGGTATAGCGATGAGGTGTCACCGTCCAAATGGATTCTAGGCAACAAGACTGCCTGATCCTTCTGATGTTTACATGCCGCATCACTTCCGATGCGACCCGTGACGCACTTCCGGTTGGCGAGGCGCATCCGCTGCGTCACTACCAGGAAGATCATTATTCACCAGACATACGAGGGGAAGCCGATAATGGCGTTATCTTGCCAAACGGCTATCCCCATATGGCAAAACTGGGCTATTTCATTAGCAACCACCTGGGTAAGAGACGGATCCATGCCTGATTACACGTGTGACGCAATCTAACCAATCTGTGGGCTTCACATCCAGGTGCCACGATTTAATCATTAAGCAATAGCACTACTTATTCAACCCCATCGATCAGGTAAGATTAGGGCTTTTCCACACAGAGGGACCTCGAGGTAGCAGCACGGTGGACACTTTAGGTAAATCATTATTCCGTGCCACATGTTTTATGGATGCTATGCACATATCAACCTTGCGCATCTCTTGACCTACTGTGGTCTGGCCCTTGTCTGGAGTTCTGATTCACTTTCCCATTTTTTCTTACATATTTTGCAGACCCACAGTGTCGCACCCACTTTTGTGGCTTTGGGCTCCTTAAATAGCCCCTGACTAGACTTTAAGTCAGCAGGCTTCAGTGGGTTCTTTGGCACCCATTGCTTATACTTGACCACATGCAACCTTTCTAGCATATGGGTAAGTGTCAGAGCCATTATAAAAGCTATCCTTTATATATTATTGTCCTATGGTACTTTTCAGTCAATTCATACGTGGTCTGCTCATCTTTTTTCTCTGTGAAACAGTTCTTACATTCTATTGGACATCACACCTAGACCATCTGCTGTTTAACATCATATATCTCTCTCTTTTCATGCTCTCGGTGGACCGAGGCAGGACTGAGCTATCTAAATGTATGTGCCTTCCTAATTGATACCTTGTGTAAACGGTCAGTATAGACACACAAAACCGATTGATTTATATTGATTATAGGTCATTGTATACTTTTTTTTTTTTTAAGATATTTTTATTGATTATAAAGACATACAAGCACAAAAACCAACAACCATATGTCGGGCAACATACCCGATCTGCAAATATAAAGTATTGGTGGCTTATACATGGGTAATAAAAAACTTTCCCAGTTACATTTTTGCATCATATGGCATCATGGTATATCTTTAAGTAAGCATACTTGAGTCTATTGGGTATACGTCATAGCATATTGTTATTTATAACAATTCAGATGGACCATTGTTAGTCTAGGGTAGAGTAAGTGTCCCTGCTCCCTATGGCAGGGCGGGACATAGTGTAAGGGGGCTGGCCAGCCACCCGCCCCAAATCCTGTGAAATCCTTTACTCCGTTTTCAGAGATCAAATGTGATCTTGTATAAGGGTAATGCCTCATTCACCAATTTCAACCATAAGTTTTTATCCAATGTCTGTGAACTCTTCCACGTCAACAAAAGAGATTTCTTCGCGTAAAAGAATAGGATACGAAGGAGCCTATTTGTCGAGGCAGACAGTGACAGGTCCCCAAAGATTCCCAAAAGGCATTTCTTAGGGTTAATAATATTAGGAAGGCCCAAGGCTGTCGAGATGAAGGAGCCAATGTCTTTCCAGAAGTGCTGTACAATCGGACATGACCAGAAACAGTGCAGGAAATCTGCTTGTTGGTTACAGCCCCTAAAGCATGTGTCTGTGGATGATAGGCCTATTTTATATAGTCTATGAGGGGTGAGATGGGACTGGTGGAAGACTTTGATTTGAATCACTCGGTCTCTAGAGGAAATTACCGAGGATTTGAAGGTGTCGCAGAATTCTGACCAATCCTCCTCTGTGAGTTGTATATCCAGATTAGTCCATTTAGTTTGGGCATTCCGGAATCTGGGGTTGTTGTCCGCAGCTAAGGCCATGTAGTAGGTAGAAATTAGCTTAGTAGAGTCCGGGTCCTTGAGCAATTTTTCTAGGGGGGGCATGCGGATTATATCATCTAGATTGCCAAATTGTGCCGTGATTGCATGTCTTAATTGGTAATAGTAAAATAGATAGGACTTTGGAAGATCAAACTCCTGTTGAAGTTGTTGGAAGGGTTTAAATCCCCGAGTGTCAAAGAGATGACACAGGTATCTAACTCCCTTTGATGACCATCTCACAGGGTCCGGTATGGATTTCAGCTCTCTAAGTGTGTCAGACTCTTATGCTTTTTGATGACTCTCCTGGTGTGCTTTCCGTGGGCCATCCATATATCGCTGCCCCAGAAGTGGAAGACATTGAGTGCACCGATGCCCAACCACTTCTGTTGCAGGATGAGGACATGGAAACACCAGCGCAGCACATCTCTGCTGATGACGAAACACAGGTGCCAACTGCTGCAGCTTACCTCAGTGTGCAGACTGACAAGGAGGGCAGTGGTGAAGGGTGGGTGGAAGATGATGTGGAGGATGATGAGGTCCTAGACCCCACATGGAATGTGGGTCATGCGAGTGACGTGTGCAGTTTGGAGGAAGAGGTGGTGGTCGCACAGAGGCACCAGCACAGCAAAAGAGGAAGCAGGTTGCAAAAGCGGAGCGGTGTAAGGTACACCCCAGATCCTGGAGTAGTAGGAGGTGTAGTAGAAGGTGGGTGGGAAGTGGTGACGGGAGGAACAGTCAGACGTGTGACTCCATTCGACGTCGTCAACCGTGGACACAAAGCAGTAGTCGTCTCTACACGACGCGACCACAAAGGTACAGGAGTAGGACGTTGTCTTCACCAACCCGTAGCCACGTGAGTTACAGAAGGTGAAGACCCCGTCGCTATATACCTACCGGGTGCCTT
>BLSH010092656.1:7881-52640 GCA_018402905.1 Glandirana rugosa
ATTTAGTTAGTTTAAAGACCATAACGTATCTCTACATTTTAAGAAATTTCACAATCGGGATCCATCGGGTCTCACTTTCTGGGGTGTAGAGCGCTTGGTTTCACCGTGGAGGGGAACCAACTTGGTGCGTGACCTATCCAGACGTGAGACCCGCTGGATATATTTGACAGATTCCTTGAAGCCTAAAGGTTTAAATGTAGACCTTGATATAAATTGTTTTATTAGTGATTATTGATTTATTTTTACATTTATGAATTATCTCTGTCACCTGCTAGTTATCAATTTAATGGGAGTATGTTTAATGGTAATCACCATTATAGTCTTTCCTGTTGTTGTTTTATCATAATTTTATACTTTATTTATTATTCTGTTTATATGATACTTATGATGTTTTAATATTATTATGGGTACTGTATGTGACCACTTTCCAGGCAAGTCTATAAATGACGATCAATTGTGATAAAAACCGCATTGGTAGTTTTACAGGCTAATATCTGGGTTTGCTGTTTTGGAGCCACCTAGTGGTTCTATTACAAGTTGCGTTGCTAGCATTCAACCATGCAGTAAGGTAAATGATCCGTCTGTATTGCCTGGAAACGGGTAAACAGCAGTAATGTGTGGGCGGTTTTTGCTTGATGAAGCATGTATAAGAGAGGTACGTCACGCCGCTAGGCCACGCCCTCTGTTGAAGTCGGAAGTGACGAAACGTGTCAGGGCGTGGCCTAGCAATGTATCGTCAGTGGATGTTACCAACAGACGGGGAAGGTGACACTCGGGAGTCGGGCTGGAACCGTACTGTTCGCGGACGCCGACTGGAAGTGGTAACAAACCACATTGATTCTATGCTTATTTACTTTTTATGATTGTGAGTGCTGTACTAGGGGTTTGCCTGTGGGGCATAATACATTTATGGTTTTACGCTATGTAGCATTTGCTTCTTTTTCCATTCACTATGCCATGATTCATGAGGTGCTGTCATACTGGTACTGATCGATGAGTGGAAGGTTGGACGTTATAGTAAGGAAGTAGCTGGGCCCATTTCAGATGCTTGTGATCATCCAGGATCTGCACAGCGATAATCTAACCCCTAAAGCTGTTTACTTACCTAGATCTGGTGAGTTTATCCCCAAAGGGGAACCCCAGTTTCTTCACGCGGTGATTGTGTGCTGGTGGAAGGGATACGTTTCACTACAGAGATCTGGGTCATTGTGTTCCTCTTCGTTCTTCAGCAGCTCATTAAGTGGGCAAGCTATCTTACTGAATCCCTTGACGAATCTTCTGTAATACGAGCAGAATCCCAGAAATATAAAATAGGAAATCAATCAGCGCAGACCTATACACTGTAAAGGACTAAGCACACTATATAAGACCCAGAGAGCCGCGGAACACACAGGGTAAATACAATTATAAGACCCAGAGAGCCGCTGAACACACAGGGTAAATACAATCGCCTCCCTTAATTTATACAATAATAATCAAACTGTGCAGCGCTCCTGCGTAGTAAAAAAGTCCAAACGTTCATTCAGAAAAGACTTCCTCACACGTGCTGTATCAGTGGGATCTTAGAGCATGCACATTTCAGCTTCACATTTGAAAAAGGGTGCTCAGGAGTCCATCACCAATTACACAGGCTGCTCACCTTTCTCTTATAATCCTTATTACAGGGATCATACAGAGCCTCTGCCTTTAATTTGGGAAAAGGCAACAGCCCCTCCCAAGCAATGATGCAGGTAGGAAGTCCTGGATGGTACCAATGATCACTTCTCCCAGAGCCTCTCCGGTTGCATAGATACCCAGAAAGCAAATAGAGGACAAATAGTGCTCTCTGTATAATAATAACTATTCCATGGTCCATGGGTAACGTCATTTCCACCCTCCATACACATTGCGTTCCAATTAACCAGAACTTCTTCAGCAGATGTGAAAATGACATCAACTTCCGCTTTAAATAGTCAGTACCCGCACTTTGACCCAGAATCCACTCATGGTGACATGAAGTGATTGTGCATATACACAATGTAATACCACCATTGATGACACCAATGTGTCATACCTAATCAGCCAGAATCACTGCGTAATTTGGGGTTAACTGTACGTCTACCTGCTGACCAGCACGTTTAACCTATACTCTTTACTCATAAGCTCTTCTTTTAGTACATTATAATATGTAAAATAGATCATTTAAATATGTATATAAGTGAATAAAAACATCTCTATAAGCGGTAAATATATAAGAATAGCAAATCAATCTACCCCAGTTTCTTAAAGGAAAAGTAACTCTGAACAAGTTTTTTTACTACTGATACTAGTCACCGGTTCGAAATAAAACTATTCAAATCAAAGTCAACATTGAGCCCCCCAGATACTAAAACTCCCATTTCAAATATCCATTGGGATTCTTTCTTACTCAATTGGCATATAAAATTTCCACCTCTCCAATGCTTATTTATTTTCTCTAATCCCCAAAATTTCAAACTCTTGGGATTTTGATTATGATGCCTTTTAAAGTGTCTGGAGACTATTGGGTCTTTAATCTCTTTTTTGATGTTGGTTATATGTTCGCGGAGACGCATATGTAGGGGTCTAGATGTTCTTCCCACATATTGTAATCCACACTCACATTCCAACATGTAAACAACGCCAATAGTATTGCAGGTAATTAGCTGCTGAATTTCATAGCGTTTGCCTGTCCTTGAAGCAATAAAATCCTTTCGTTTTTTTATGTTTGATTTTTAATGTTTACACGCAACACACCTTCCACAGGCATAAAAGCCTTTTAAAAATCCAAAGAGTCTACTCTCTCTCTATAAACTGGTGGATCCACAGCTCCCGGAGCTAATCTATCCCTCAAGGTTGGGGCTTTTTTATTTTATATATAAATGATGGTCTCTCTGGTAATGTAGATCCCAATACCTTATCCATTTTTAGTATAGACCAGTTCCTTGTTATGATTTTTTCTGTTTTCTTGTAATGTATGTTGTAATCAAGGACTACTTTATATTGGTGGTTCTTATCTGAATTATCTTTTGGTTTAGGATACACTAAAGTTTCTCTTTCCATCTTTCTGACCCTTTCTCCTTCATCCTCTAGATCAGTTCTACTATATCCTTTTTGTTTGAATCTATCTTGTAATATTTTAGACTGGCTAATATAATCTTCCACTCGGGAGCAATTCCGGCTTATTTGGATGAACTGACCTCTGGGGATGTTGCCCAACCAAGAGTGATGGTGGCAACTCCCCCATGATATGTAGGAATTCCTATCTGTAGGCTTGAAGTGAGTGATTGTCTCAAATTTGCCACCTCTCATCGTGATCTCCAGGTCCAAGAAAACTGCTTTGTCATTGCGAACATTCCAAATGAGAGAAATATTTTTGTTATTGCCATCAAGCTTTTTTACAAAATGATTTAGGCTTGATCTGTCACCTTACCTTCCCAGATTAAAATAAGGTCATCTATGAACCTTTAATGTAACATTTTAGCTCAGTGGGACGATCTTTCCAAATGTTTTCTTCCTCCCAGTGGGCCATAATTAAGTTGGTCACACTGGAAGCAAAACGTATAGCCACTCCCTTTATTTGAATGTAGAAATGATTTTGGAACTAAAAATAATTCCTAGATAGACAAAATCTAAGCACTCCAGCACAAATCTTTTATGCTTTACTGATAATTCTGTTGATGTTTATATTCACTTATATACATATTTAAATGATCTATTTTACATATTATAATGTACTAAAAGAAAAGCTTATGGGTAAAGAGTATAGGTTAGATTGATTTGCTATTCTTATATATTTACCTCTTATAGAGATGTTTTTATTCACTTATTTACATATTTAAATGATCTATTTTACATATTATAATGTACTAAAAGAAGAGCTTATGGGTAAAGAGTATAGGTCTAACGTGCTGGTCAGCGGGTAGACGTACAGTTAACCCCAAATTACGCAGTGATTCTGGCTGATTAGGTATGACATATTGGTGTCATCAATGGTGGTATTATGTATATGCACAATCACTTCATGTCACCATGAGTGGATTCTGGGTCAAAGTGCGGGTACTGACTATTTAAAGCGGAAGGTGACATCAATGCCACATTTGCTGAAGAAGTTGTGGTTAAGTGGAATGCAACGTGTATGGAAGGAGGAAGTGATGTCACCCTTGGACCAGCATAAATGTGTCTGATGCACCGACTATGATTGATGTCTGGATTTTATGAGGCTAAGCTTGTTTACTTGGCACTAGGTTCTTAGTGCCTTTTAATGTAAGTGCATTTCTTTTATAAACATTAAATAATTATTATACTGAGATCACTATTTGTCCTCTATTTGCTTTCTGGGTATCTATGCAACCGGAGAGGCTCTGGAGAACTTATCATTGGTACCATCCAGGACTTCCTACCTGCATCACTGCTTGAGAGGGGTTGTTGCCTTTTCCCAAATTAAAGGCAGAGCCTCTGTATGAGCCCTGTAATAAGGATCATAAGAGAAAGGTGAGCAGCCTGTGTAATTGATGATGGACTCCTGAGCACCCTTTTTCACATTTGAAGCTGAAATGTGCATGCTCTAAGATCCCACTGATACAGCACATGTGAGGAAGTCTTTTCTGTATGAACTTTTGGACTTTTTTACTACATAGGAGCACTGCATAGTTTGATTATTATTGTAAGAATCCCAGAAATTACCTAAGCTCAATCACGTTGGTAGGCCTCGGCAAGGAGGTGACAGCTTCCAGCTTCTGGGGATGGGTGGCCACAATGTGGCCAAGGTAGTTGACTGAGGGTTGATAAAACTGGCACTTTTCCAGAAACAGATTCAACCCCTTGTTATCGCGTCTCTTCAGGACCTTCTCCAGGCGCTCTTCGTGCTCTTCCGGAGTCATGCCGAAAACGATGATGTCTAAGTACAGCAACTCCTCGGTAAGTTTCATGTCACACATGGTCTTCTTCATTAGCCTTTGGAAGGTGGCTGGGGCACCAGACAGGCCTTGAGGCATACGGTCGATTTCAAAGAATAAGGAGAGGGTGGGGGAACAAAGGAGGTGGGACTTTAAATAAAGATTTAGGTAGCCTGGTAAGACTGTAGCTTCCATCCCTGTATATGATATATAAAAATTGCACTGATATGCAATAGGGCAAGTGGGTGGGACTTTAAATGAAGGATGTGGTGGTCATATTGTAACATTGATGGATATTAATTTGTTGAGGTAATAAAAAGTTAATTTATTGATACAAGAGATTTTTTTTCTCCTAAACTGTTCTATTAACATAAGACATAGCGAAACAAAACCTCACAAGCAATACAGATTTCTTTCACTAAAAGTTTCCACTTACATCTTTATATGAAGGCAATGATCCATAAATATCAGCATATTAACAGGCACACCATCATTTCCTCCTCCTTCCCATCGTTTTACATGTATGCAACCTCAACCAACCCCCTCAGCTGTCCTAAGTCATATTAATCCTGCATGTCCATTAACATAACAACCTGTCTAAGATTAGTTCTGTAGGATATATACCTGGAGTATTTAGCCATGGGGACCATAATGCATCAAACTTGCCTGGGCGTCCAAGGTGTTGGAAGATATATTTTTCCAGTCTAAGGGTGTTTCCCATCTGGGCTATCCATTCCTTTATAGTGGGAGGTTTGGTTTTCTTCCAATATTTCAGGATAAGTCTGCCTGCCTGGAAAAGGACCTTAGAGATTGTTTATATAGGTAGTTCCTCAATTGGAAGGTCATCTTGAATTCCCAATATACATGGTTTCGGGTCTACTGGCAGGGTAACCCGAAATACTGAGTTGATGGTCGAGATGACTTCCGCCCAATGTCATTTTGGACAGCGCCATATAAGATGGGTAAGATCCCCACGCTCTCTGTCACACCTGGTACACTCCGAATTGTCCTTTATGCCCATCACAAACATCTTAGTGGGGGAATAGTGTACTCGGAGTACAATCTACAGCTGGGATAACCGCTGTCCCTCATTTAGGGAGCTACCCTGAACTGCCTGTAGTACTTTTTCCTATTGGTCCTCTATAAACGGGCCCACATCCCTCTCCCTTATAGAAATTACTCTGTTCGTGGAATTGCCTGTGGCTAAGGGTAACAACATCGAACATGTCCTGGAGATGAACCCTCTGTAATGAGACACCTCAGTCATGTAATGAAAAACAGGCGATGGTGATAGCACCCACTCATCCACGCCTATTTGTGCCTTCAGTGCATGTTGTAATTGCAGATGTGGAAAATGCATTGATTGGGGTAGCCCAAATTTATTTTGTAGTTCTGTAAAGGGACACAGTTTACCATCCCGAAGAATATGTACTAAGTGGGTAACTCCGTGAATCCTCCACCTGGCCACACACTGTAAGGATTGTAGTTCCTTATAGCAGTGTTTTTCAACTCCAGTCCTCAAGGCACACCAACAGGTCATGTTTTCAGGATTTCCATGAGTTTGCACAGGTGATTTGATCAGTTTCACTGCCTTAGTAATTACCACAGCTGTTTCATCTGAGGGAAATCCTGAAAACATGACCTGTTGGTGTGCCTTGAGGACTGGAGTTGAAAAACACTGCCTTATAGTATCCATTGCCAGAGATTGGACTGTGCCCAGTGAAGCCTATTATCTCTTGTAATTGACGGGCTTTATTCCATACCTTTTGTATTAAGGCATAAATAGGAAAACATTTATTAGATTTGGTAAAAGCTAGTGCCTCTAATCCCATTGCTATCTTCTTCCACCGTGACATGTTATAAAAGAGCCATGGTTGGATTGTCCCCCCCCCGCCCCTTAGGCATAGCCCTAGCCACATGCTGCAGCTGAGCCGCTAAATAGTAGAGCCACGGGTTAGGTAGGGCTAGTCCCCCTGTATCCTTGGGCTTCTGAAGTTGTTCCAATCTAATCCTTGGCGCATTATTAAGCCATAGGAAGGAGCGAAACACGGAGTTTATAATGCGGAACATTTTCAGTGGGATTACCATAGGTGTATTGTGCAGAATATACAGGAACTGGGGCATGAAGATCATCTTAATAAGGTTTGTTTGACCTACCATTGACATCTTTAATTTGGATCATATTTTAATTTTGTCCCTTATTCGGCTCAGCAGTGGAGAAAGGTTAAGTGAGACATAGTCTCATGATTGCAGGGAGACATGCACTCCCAGATATTTAAACGAGGATACCACAGGAATACCCCGGAGGACAATGTCACTATCATCTGAGGTGGTGTCTAAGAGCATAATTGAGAATTTGCTCCAATTAATTAATAGCCCCGAAAAAGTTCCAAACAACTGTCATGGCCTTCTCCAGGGAGCCCGCAGTGTCACCCAGTAATAACATTATGCCATCCGCGTATAACATCATTTTTTCATGGATTTGCCCGTAATTAAATCCTGTAATCCGGGGATTAGATCTGATCAAAGTGGCCAGGGGCTCTATGGCGAGGGCAAATAAAAGCGGGGACAAGGGTCAGCCCTGCTGAGTTCCTCTGTATAGGGAAAATGGTGCTGGCACTCGAACTGCCTCCCTAATTATTGCCGTTGGAGAGCTGTAAAGTAATTGTACCCAGGATAGAAAAATGCGTCCGACCCCAAATGTTCTCATTGTAGCCCATAAATATTGCCATTCTATACTATCGAAGGCCTTATGGGCGTCTAACGATAGTAACGCTTTGTCTGCCATATTATGGCCTGCGACTGTATATTAAGCAATAGTCTACGTAAATTGATAGCCATCGACCTATCTGGTATAAATCCTGATTGATCCGGATTCATTTGTAACTGTATCATCTTATTAAGTCAGAGAGCTAGGACTTTTGCAAGGATCTTAATATCTGTCTGTAACAGGCATATGGGCCTGTAGGAGCATGGATCCAAAGGATTCTTCCCTGGTTTAAGAAGTAATACAATGCTCGCCTGAGTCATTATTATTATTATACAGGATTTATATAGCGCCAACAGTTTGCGCATCGCTTTACAATAAAGAAGGGACACAATACAATCACAATACAGTTCAATACAGAAGGAATAAAAGGGCCCTGCTCATGGAGCTTACAATCTAAAGGGAGGGGGAGGTGGTACAAATGGTAATGGCTGCAGGGGATGATCTGATAGAGGTGACTCAAGCACAGTTCTTAGGTGGAGGTGGGGTAGGCTTCCCTGAATAAGTGAGTTTTCAAGGATCCTCTAAAGGCAGACAGGGTGAGGCCTGACCGGACATTCTGGGGCAGGGAGTTCCAGAGGATGGGAGAGGCTCTGGAGAAGTCCTGTAGGCGAGCATGGGAGGAGGTAACAAGGGAGCTAGAGAGCAGGAGGTCCTGGGAAGAGCGGAGAGGACGATTAGGGCGATATCTGCAGGTGAGATTGGTGATGTAGCTGCGGGCAGTGTTGTGGATGGCCTTGTATGTTGTGGTAAGTATTTTTAATTTTATACAGTGGGATAGGGGAAGCCAGTGAAGCGACTGGCAGAGCGGGGCAGCAGTCGCGGTAAGGTGTATAAGTCTGGCAGCAGCATTCATGATAGACTGAAAGGGGGATAGCCTGTGTAAAGGTAGGCCAGTGAGGAGGGAGTTGCAGTAATCAAGGCGGGAAATAACCAAGGAGTGAATAAAGAGATTTTATTATAACTTACCGTAAAATCCTTTTCTCTAAGTTAACTGACAGACGCAGCTCTTCTTATGACACATGGAGTTATGCTCATATCACTAGTAGACTAGGCAAAAATAAAACAAAAGCATAGGTTGGCCCCTCCCAGGGGGCCGTCCTCACCTTAGCATATGATCCCCCTGATGTGCATAGTGCATCAGTTCGTAACAAGCTGTACAAACTCCACAGAGGGGTGGGTACTGCGTCTGTCAGTGAACTCAGAGAAAAGGATTTTACGGTAAGTTATAATAAAATCCCTTTTACTCTTATGTTCACTGACAGACGCAGCTCTTCTTATGACACATGGGGATGTCCTAAAGCTGTGCCAATCAAGAGGGGTGGGCAAACTATAACAACAGTACCCAACAAAAAAGCCCTCTCAGGCGGCGTCATCCGCGCCTAAACTGCCGCTTGTAATACTATCAATCTTATAAAACTTAGTAAACGTGTGCACTGAGGCCCAAGTAGCCACTTTGCACACCTGAGACACCGAGGCCTGGTGTCTAAATGCCCAGGAAGTACTAACTGCCCTGGTGGAAAGAGCCGTGACTGGAAACGGGGGAACCTTGCCCCGAACCTCATCTGCATGTGTCACGGTCTTCCTGATCCAACGAGAAATGGTAGCTGACGAGGCCGCCATGCCTTTGCGCGGCCCTTCCGTCAGCACAAATAAAGAATCAGACTTCCGAAAAGAAGCTATAGAAATCAAATACACCGGCAAAGCCCTCACTACATCCAACGAATGCAGTTCAAATTACTTGGGATGCGACGGGTGCGGGCACAATGAGGGAAGAACAATATCCTCATTCAAATGAAAAGAAGAAACCACCTTCGGAAGAAACGAAGGGGAAGGTCGCAGAACCGCTTTGTCCTTATGAAGGGCCAAGGAAGGTGACTTGCAGGATAATGCTGCCAACTCAGACACCCGCCTAGCGGATGTAACAGCCACCAGAAAGGCCACTTTCTGCGACAACAGTCACTAGGGAATGTCCCTGATCTTTTCATATGGTGGCTTCTGCAGCACAGAAAGCACCAGATTCAAATCCCACGGCGCCAGAGGCGACCGTATCCGAGGAGCCACATGATGTACACCCTGTACAAATGTACGGATCAACGAATGTGACGCCCTTGAAAAGGAACCGCCAGGGCCTAAATCTGACCATTAAGCGTACTTAACGCCAGGTTCTTGTCCAGTCCCTGCTGTAAAAAAGTCAGTACTCTGGACACTGTATAAGAGCAGGGGTTCCAACCCCCTGTGTCGCACCAGGCAATATAGGCCTTCCAGGTCCTATGATAAATGTTAAGTGAAGTACCCTTACGTGCATCAATCAGTAGGGATCACGGAGTCCGAGACACCCCTATCCCTCAACACCTGGGACTAAATAGCCAAGCTGTCAAAGCCAGCGAGGGTAAAGCAGGGTGCAAGATGGGCCCTAAGACAGTAGGTCTCCGTGAAGCGGAAGACGCCACGGAACATCTGTCACCATCCTCACCACGTCGGCGTACCAAGGACGCCGAGGCCAATCCGGAGCTACCAGGATTGTCGGGATTCCCTCTGTTTCTACCCTGCGCAGATCCCACGGTAGAAGCTTTAGGGGAGGAAAGATGTGCAGTAGCCGATACCGACCCCAGGGTGCTACCAGTGCGTCCGAGGCGACCGCCAACGGATCTCTTGTTCTGCACACAAAGGTCTGTACCTTGTGATTGAACCCGGAGGCCATGAGGTCCACCTCTGGTGTGCCCCACTTGAGGCAAATCTGGCGGAACACTTCTGGATGTAGGGACCACTCCCCCTGATCCAGAGTCCGGCGGCTGAGAAAGTTCGCCTACCAGTTTTCCACGCCTGGAATGTAGATTGCAGAGAGAGCTAGCACGTGAAGTTCTGCCCACCGAATGATCAGAGCCGCCTCCGCGGCTGCTGCCGAGCTTCTCATTCCGCCCTGATGGTTCACATATGCCACAGCTGTGGCATTGTCCGACTGAACCCGGACAGGGAGGCCTCGCCGACCAACAGGACAGACAAAGCCTGATCGCTCTCAGTTCCAGTACATTTATCGGAAGGCAAGCTTCCTGAACTGACCAACGACCCTGGGCAGAGAACTGCCCCAGGACCCCTCCCCAGCCCGACAGGCTGGCATCCGTCGTTACTATCGACCAATTGAGGGGAAGAAAACATTTTCCCAATTTTAGGGCTGGAGCCCGAATCCACCAAATCAAGGATCCTCGGGACTGATGATCCAACCTGATCAGTCTGTCTAGGGATAGGGGAGATTTGTCCAATTTCGACAAAATTGTCTTCTGCAGGAGCCGAGTGTGACTCTGGGCGTAAGGTATCGCTTCGAAAGCCGACACCATGAGCCCCAACACTCGCATACAGAACCGTAAGGAGGACCACTGGCGTGATAACAGGGTTCGCACTGCGGCCTGTAATGTCAGGAGCTTGCTCGGTGGTAAAAACACCCTTGCCTGCACCGTGTCCAGAATCAGACCCAGGTATTCCAGCCGGTAGGATGGAGTCAATGATGACTTCTGCAGGTTGATCAGCCAACCGAATTCTTTCAACGTGGACACCATGATTATCATGTTCTCCTCCAGAGCCGCAGCTGACTCTGCTCTCAGGAATAAATCGTCGAGGTACGCCACCACCGCAATACCTCTCTGTCTCAACAGAGCATGGGGGCCACCACCTTGGTGAACACTTGGGGAGATGAAGCCAGCCCGAAGGGAAGTGCCACAAACTGGTAATGCAGATCTCCCACTGCGAATCGTAGAAAATGCTGGTAACTGTGACAAACTGGAACGTGAAAATACGCGTCCCTGATATCCAGGGACGCCATGAGTTCCCCTTGGTGCAGGGCGGCCACGACCAAGCGGATGGACTCCATCCTGAATCTCTTTGTCTTTACAAAGCAGTTTAGTGCCTTCAGGTCCAGAACTGGCCTGACACCGCCCTTCTTGGGCACCACAAAGAGGTTTGAGTAAAACCCGTGAAATCTTTCCACCGTGGGTACCGGTACAATCACCCCCTGTTCGGCAAGCGCCCGAACGGCGCCCAGAAGCGCCTCCCGACGCCTCTGAGGGAGTTTTAAGTTCGAAGGGAAGAACCTTTCTGGGGGTAGAGAGATAAACTCTATCCTGTACCCGGAGGACACCACCTCCTGCACCCACTGATCGGTGATGCGGGCAGCCCATCTGTCTGCGAACCCCAGCAACTGGCCCCCCACCCGTGAGTCGGGCGGGGGCAACCCATCATGCAGAGGTTGACTTATCCTTCGTTTTTTCAGACTTATGTTGCCAGGGCCTTTTACTGGACCCAGCAAAAGCCTTACTGGACTTGAAGCCCTTACCCGCTGAGCCGGGTGCACGAAAAAACTTCTTCTGACCTGAAGAAACGGGCCCTGCCTACGGCGAAAATCCCGCTGTTTTGGCTCCGGAAGCAAAGTACTCTTCCCTCCCATGAAATCCTTAATGATTTCATCCAACTGTGGGCCAAACAGACGCCCTCCCTGAAAGGGAAGATCTGTAAGAGCTTTCTTCGAAGTCTGGTCGCCTGACCAAGAGCGGAGCCACAGCCGCCTGATAACTATTGCAAAAACAGACATTTTTGACAGTATGGGAAGCAGGTCCAAGGCCGCATCGCATATGTAGCGGAGACCTTCTTCCAAGTGTTGTGCACGGTGCACCTCAGCCTGTGCACACTCACAAGTTAAACCGGTGTGTAGTGTGGCAGCGTGCTCATGAAGAGATTGCGCCGCCATAGCAGCCGCCAGAGCTGGCCACATGGCTGACCCAGCCAACAAGAACAGTGCCTTAGACACTGCTTCCATGCGGCGATCGGCCGCCTCTTTAAAAGACGGAAACCCCTCCAAGGGAATGGTCGTTGCCTTATTCAGACGGGCCACCAGTGAGTCCACTGCTGGGGAAGCCCATCTCTTAGCAAAGCTATCCTCAAAGGGGTAGCGAACAGCAAAGCTTTTGGGTAAAGCAAAGGAATTTTGCGGCCGTAACCATTCCTTGAACACCGCCTGCTCAAACACCTGATCATAAGGGTAGGCCCTAGGGGACCTAGAGGGCTTAAGCGATCCACAAATATATGTGGACTCAAGCGACTCCCCTGCTTGGTCAAGTCGCATGGAGTCGCGGATATCAGTGATCAAAGCGGCCACTATCGATTTGTCGCGCGAAAATGGAGCCTCCTGACCACCTTCACCGTCTGAGGGTATCAGTTCACCCTCTGACAGGTCCACGGTTCCCGTGACCACCGAGGCGCTCTCTGGTTCCGAATCCTCCCCCGAAGAATGATGTTTTTTGGGGCCCCCCGGAATCGGGTCCCCCGCCCAGGGAAAGAACTCCCCAAATACCGCCCTCAGCTGCTCCAAGGACACCAAGGTTCCCGGGGTGGATTGTTGCTCCGTAGGTACCCCTGCCATAGCACTGCCGGCCTCTGACATCCCAGACTTCCGGCACCCCCACTGTGTGACCACCACCTCTACCCCACCAATCAGCAAGGAAGACCCGGGAGGACTGCACCCACCGCTACCAGCACCCAGGGAGAGCCAGCTATACTTGCTGTTTTAAATGCCTCAGCACTGTGACCGGAATGAGCAATGCCAAAAATCCACTGCACTTCAAGAGCCTGCACCGCCGTCTGTCAGCCACGTTTGTCCAAGAAAAAACGGAAGTGCTTCCTGTTTTTATCACTTCCTGTAATACCGAGAACGACCACTGGGGGCCACCAGAGGACAGGCTGAAAACCACATGGGCTACCAAACAATGGCTGCTGCCATCAACACAAGCCGAGCTTACGGCAAAACGGTGCGCTTGTCGGACGAACGAACAGTGATCCACACGGAATGGCGACGAACCGCCAAATGCAGTCTCCGAACGGTCAGTGCGGGGTGCGGTACTGCGGGGGAGGGGGGGAATGGGAGATGACCACCCCAGATGCGTCCCCACTAATAGGCCCCCATCGGCCGGCTACCTTAGAAGCTGCCCACTCTCCACGCCCTAAGACGGAAGAGGGGTCTACTCACCGATCCGACGGGCGCAGCGGGTAGCCACCCGGAGCAGACTTACCTCCCCACAGAGAGGCATGCTGCTGGCCAGGCCCCTGGACAGGAACAGAACCAGTCACTGGGCTCTAGTGGGATTAGCCACTGGCCGCCCGCACGGAACGGGCGCTGTGCGGCGTGCTCCCGCTAAGGGTAGCTCGCATAGACGTTGGCCGGACTGGAGAAAGTTTTTGGATTCTAGATATCCTCTATACCGCCAGCCGGCTTCTTGATAGCAGTCTTCATCAGAAAAACCTTCAGGAGACTGCAGATCCCATAGGGAACCAGGTCTACTCCTTGCACTAGGCAATAAAAACTGATGTGCTATGCAGAGCAGGGGGATTATATGCTAAGGTGAGGACGGCCCCCTGGGAGGGGCCAACCTATGCTTTTGTTTTATTTTTGCCTGGTCTACTCCTAGTGATATGAGCATAACCCCATGTGTCATAAGAAGAGCTGCGTCTGTCAGGGAACGTAAGAGTAAAGTTGTTTTGTGGTGTCGTTAGTCAGGAAGGGGCGAATTCTGGAGATGTTGCAGAGGTTAAGACGGCAAGATTTAGCCAGTGATTGAATGTGGGGGCTGAAAGAGAGGTCAGAGTCTAGGATTACACCCAGCACCCTGGCATGTGTGGAAGGACCAATGGTTGTGCCGTTGATCTCAATGGTAAAGTCATGAGGAGGGTACCGGGGAAGAGGAAATATTACAGTTCAGCTCAGTTTTAGAAAGATTGAGTTTGAGGAAGTGGAGTGACATCCATACCGATATGTCATTCAGTAAGTTTGTAATGCGTGAGGCGATTGAGGTTCAGAGTGAGGAGTCGAGAGACAGATCTGGGTGTCATCAGCATGGACTCAGGGAGAGCTTGCGTCTCCCTAGCTGCGTTGAAGGTTTTAAGTAATTGCACGGGGACAACGACCCAATACTGTTTGTATACTTCATTTGGGATACCATCAGATCCTGGGCATTACAGTTGGGAAAGGAGCTCACCGTCAGCTGGATTTCCTCATTTGTTTTTGGAGTGTTCAGAGCCTGCCTCTGTGCATCCGATAAGCATGGCAGGTCAATCTCATTTAAGTAGTCTTGCAGTTCAGTCAATGAATAGCCCTGTTTGGTGCGGTAGAGATCAGAGTAAAAGTCCACCAGCTCATGCATGACATCAGATGGTGCATTCACTATTCTCCCTGCCTTGGTACGGAGGTCCCCTATGGATGGGGAGGTCTGTTGGGACTGAACTATTTTTGCCAGTATGTTAGAAATTGGTGAAACTCACCCAAGAAACCATGCAGGAATAATGTAAAAATAGAAAATTTTATTGTAGATCAATTAAAACCAAAGAAACAACATCACCATTGGGAAAGACTATATAAAAATAGCCAACGTTGTCTAGCAAGTCATTCGTGGCCCATGAATCACTCCATGCATATACACCACTACACCCTATATACCATCAAGGGGAGGAAGAGGGGGGGGACCATTATACTATATGGTGCCAGGCTATTAGTAAGCTGGTAAAGATGGTCCAAGATATAAGTTGGAGCTGAACGCTCCGTGTCCCTCCTATGTTGAAAGTAACAGCTGGTAGGATATAGGATAAGGATTACAAGCACATGATGATCATGCCATACAATACTGGAACATTCCTCCTAACATCAGAAGGGGAAGACAGATTAATGTTCACCGATAGTCCATCCACTGTGTAGCTGCCTTCAGTAGCCTAATTATGATCAAGCATGTCATATACATACATTAAAAAGTGTAGACTTGAAGGGCTTGATGGAATCGCTAGTACACCCAACGGTGTCTCAATCAGTATCCTATAGCTGAGACAGCAGCAGCACGCCAGGTAAAGCATGCCCGTGATAAGAGATGATCACAGTGAGAAAATCTCTATGTCGGCTGGCTAAGATCAAACCAGGAATGGACCGGCATCCATCCCTCACCCTGTCATGCCTCAGTGGAGGCTGTGCGTCTGACTGGTGCCGAGAGTGTGCTGTGTCACACGGCAGTAAAACAGTAAGGACTGCAATGGCCCGGTCTCACCAGTCTTCAGGATTCAGGGGGTGGGGGGAACTCCATCCACGTTCCGTTCGGATCCCAGGATCCACCGCTGAAGTCCATGGGCTGTGCTACCACCTGGCCATCAGTGTTGTAGGGCTGCATGCACTGCTCCAAACGTACGCTCCTGCTGACACTTGGCCATCCCACAGGTGGGGGGAGGATCGGGGCACACGTCCGGCTTGCGGTGGTGATGCTATGCTGACGCATTTTGTCCGCCAATCATCGGACTTCCTCGACTCTGAGGAAGTCCGATGATTGGCGGACGAAATGCGTCAGCTTGGCGTCACCACCGCAAGCATGGTTTCTTGGGTGAGTTTCACCAATTTCTAACATATTTGTGTTAAACCAAGGGAACCACACCTAATTTTTTAGGGGGTTAAGTCAGATTATGGTCTGCAGGACTGCCTGACGGAGTGTATATACATATGTACATAGGGAGGTCGCTTACATTTTTGTGACCTCTGTGTATACATATCTATATGTATACATATCTATATGTATATATATATATAGTGGAATCCAGTGAATCGGAAATATACTCTGCCTCTAAGAGTTTCACTAATTGGGCAGCTTAGTCCCGCATGGCCACCGAGTTTTGCTTAATTGCATTAACCTCATTGACAAATATTCCCCTCAAAAAAGCTTTAAAAGCATCCCATGCAATTCCACAATCCCCATAGTTCCCATGTCTCTGCCAGTATCCAGATATCTCATGAGCTATTTTGTCATGCGAGGTAATTGGATTCAGCCAAAAGGCATTGTGCTTCCACGGGGACCTAGGTAGGGTGTTGTGTGGCTTAGCATTCAAGTACACCACTAATGGAGAGTGGTCCGAGATGCTTCTAATCATATACTGTATATTCTCAATGTATGGGTACAGTGAAGGAGTACATAAGCATAAGTCAATGCGTGAGAGAGACAGGTGGGTCTTGGAGAAACATGAGAACTGTTTTTGCATGGGATTACAAAGTCTCCAGGGATCCATCCAGCCCACTTCCTCCACAAATCTCAGTATGGCTGACCCAGAATGGCGTGATCCCCCCACATGGGCAGGGTGCTTATCAAGGATAGGATCTAGCACGCCGTTGAGGTCTCCCACCAAGATTAAGGGGTTGTCAGAATGGCACATTTGGTATGTCAACAATTCCCTCAATACGGTAGCATTGAATGGAGGAGGCACATATACAGCAGCAAGAATACATGTTACCTGAAACAACTTACACAGGGGAAATACATATCTTCCCTCTATTACTTTATCTATAAGGTGGAAGTCTATGGCCTTGTGCACCAGGATACTCACCCCCCTTGAATAGGAGGTGTGAGTTGAAAGAAAATCCCAACCCACCTAAGCGTACACAGGACAGAGTATCAGGAGTCAGATGGGTTTCCTGCAAGGCACGCACTGCAGGTAGGTATTTCCGGAGAGCAGTGGACACCATTGTGCGCTTGAGGGGGTCATGGATGCCTATTATATTCCATGAGCGTACCGGAACAGTGGCAATTATGAGTCAATAAAGCAATATGGGAACAATGTGCGACCCCCCCCCCCGTCCCTGCAGTCATCCCCGGCAAGAACAGTGCACCCTCCATGTATAAAGGAACACATTTCTGTACATGTGTCATGATATAGAGCACTACCCAGGTCTCGTGTGTCCCTCTCCAGGCAGTTCCAGGGTTGCATATGGTCATTTGAGGCACACTAAGTTGCGAACAGCTATGAGGTTCATCATAAGAGAGATGCAGAGTATGTGGGCCCTTGACTGCAGTATCACACCTGTTGTTGTGGAATAGGGTCCCTCTAAGCAGAACCCATCTTCCGGTTCGTTTCAGGACAAACGGTAAGATCCAGCTTTGCTTGGGCTTGTAAGGTATCAGGAAGTACAGAAAAACAATAACCCAGAAAACATTTGGGTGAATAATGGCACCCATTTTAACCTCTGCAAAACTGAGCAGGTGCAAACCAAAAAAACTGTAGTTAAGCTGTAATCCAGCTGTTGCCTAATCGATGTGGATCAAATCGCTCTCAAATCAATCAGGATAAGTTGCTCTCGGTCACAAATGTAGGTAAGCAAACAGTGCAGCACCCTTGGCTCCTGTCGCACTGCAGGTAAATAAGTCGAGTACATTGATCCCTCGGTCAATCCTCCTCTGCTGGGGGTCGCCCTGTCTGATGGATCAGCTGTTCATTGGCATCAATCCAATCAGAGGCCTCTGTCAAAGAAATGGGCCTGGCACCTAGCAAGTATCTGAAGTCTGACTGGGTATAACATGGCGTAGTTAGCCTGTAAACGTTGGAGCCTTTTTTTGACTTCTCCAAATCTTGCCCTGCAGTGTTGAACGTCCGCCGAAAAGTCGGGGTAAAAGGAAATCCGGAACCCATTAAATTGTATATTGCATTTTTCCCCGGCTAGGCGAAGTATGATCTCCTTGTCTTTATAATTGAGAAGTTTGTCCAGCATGGTGCGTGGTGGATGGTGTCACGTACTTCTGAGACGAGTCTGACTTATGCAGGGGATCACCTCTCTTGCGGCCCTGGTTCGAAAACCCTTAAAAGTGCAGACAGGTAGTTCAGGAGCAAAGGGGCCACAAGGGTTGGACTGGGTCACTTGGTGGTATGTGAAGGTCCACTGAAGCTCGTGCTAAGCAGAAGAATGGTGGTGCAATCCGGGTCGGTAACAGGCTGGCGGTGCAGTACAGATGGAGCAGGCAGGCGGGTAGTCGGGTGCAAGCAAGGTCAGCAACATGTGGGCATCATAGGTACAAAAGGAGCAGGCAAAAGAGTAGTCGTAGACAGGCCGGGGGTCAGGGCTGGCAGGAAGCAACAAAGTCTAAGTAAAGCCGGGGTCACAGGTACAGGAAGGTCTCTCAGAGTAAGCACAGGGGTCACAGATCACAGGAACGCTGTAGAATGGACATCACTTGCTTCCTGGTGCTGTCTGCTTAAATGACTGCTATTGGTGCCATTGACGGCGCATGCACGCAAACGCGCACAAGCGCGCGGACGCGCTATGTGCGCCGGCACATAGGTGATCCAGTGGCACGGGATGGTTCCTTACATTGCCCCCCCCCCCAAGGGGCAGCCTCCAGATGCCCAAACGGGCTCTCTTGACCGGGTGTCTTCTCCAGAAGGCCCTGATCAACTCTTCCCCATGTAGAACCTCTTCTGGCTCCCAGGAGCTCTCTTTGGGCCCATAGCCCTTCCACTTGACCAGGATTTGGGTGCTGCCTCCTCTTTTCCTGCAGTCGAGGATGGTTTCTACCTCGAACTCCTCCTCTCCGTCCACCAAGACTGGTTCTGGCGGTGCTGTACTACGCCCAGGGAAGAGATCCTTGACTGTTGGCTTGAGTAGGTTTACATGAAACACCGGATGGATGTGCAGAGAAGACGGCAGGTCCAGCTCATAAGCTACTCTGTTAATTTTTCTTTTAATGGGAAACGGCCGATGTATCTTGGCCCCAGTTTTTTAGAGGGACAGGACAGTCTCAAGTTTTTTGTGGACAACCAGACCTGCTGACTTACTTGAAGTTCCAGTTCTCCTCATCTCCCCTTATCAAAATTTCTCTTGCTGATGGCCTGAGTCTGAGAGAGAGTCTCCCAAGGAGCTTGTTGTTTTTCTCCAGGAACTGCGTAATTTCCAAGACAGCAGGTACGGTGCTTTCCATAAACAGTTCGGGTAAAAAGGTAGGATGGTAGCCGAGGTTCGCCCAGAAGGGGGACTGCTTGGTGGCAGAATGGACAGAGTTATTGTAGGTGAACTCGGCTACCGGTAGAAGAGAAACCCTTACTCTCAAGTCATCTTGAGAGTAAGAGGAATAGCACCGCAGGTATTGTTTAAGGGTCTGGTTGGTCCTCTCCGTTTGACCATTGGACTGTGGATGATAAACTGAAGAGAAGGCCAACTCGATACCCAAAGTAGAACATAGAGATTTCCAGAAACGGGATGTGAATTGCACTTCTCGGTCCAATACTATGTTAGTAGGGATCCCATGTATACGGACCACCTCCCTTATGAAGATTTCCGCAGTTTCGGTTGCTGAAGGGGTGCCTTTCATAGGTACGAAATGAGCCATCTTTGTGAAACGGTCCACGACTACCAGAATCGTGTTGAATCCTGCAGATGGTGGCAACTCAACTATGAAATCCATTGAAATCTGGGACCATGGTCATTCCGGGATGGGCAATAGGTTGCTGAGCTTGGTTCCTGTAGGATGTATAGTTGGTTGTCGTACCACCACAGCCTATCTTTTAGCGTGAGTCGGGGATCCGGCGGCACAGTGAGGCCGGTAAAGGATGTCCTGATCTGAGTCAGAAGGTCTTCCTGGGTGAGTAGGAAACTGTGGGCCGGTAGGATTGTGTCCGGTGGGGACGTGTCTTCTGGGACGTGAAACATCCTAGACAGCGCATCCGGCTTTACATTCTTAGCCCCGGGCCTGTAGGTGATGTGCAACTGGAACCGAGAGAAAAACAGTGCCCATCTTGCCTGCCGGGGTTTGAGCCTCTTGGCGGTCCGCAGATACTCAAGGTTTTTATGGTCTGTGAAGACCAAAACAGGGTGTGAAGCTCCTTCCAGGAGGTACCACCACTCTTCCTGAGCCGACTTGATCGCCAATAATTCTCTGTCACCGGCATCGTAATTCTTCTCTGGTGATGAGAGTTTCCTGGAGAAGAAGGCAATGGGATGGAGTGAAGCCTTTGGGCCTCGCCTCTGCGAGAGGACTGCTCCTACTGCTGTCTCAGAAGCGTTCCACTTCTAAGGTGTACGGTAATGCAGAGTCAGGGAGTTTGAGGACGGGAGCAGACGTGAACAATTTCTCGAGACGGGGGAATGCCTCGGGAGTCCAGCGGAAACGTGAGTCCTGCTTGGTGAGCTGGGTTATTGGGGTGATGACTGCCAAAAACCCCTTGATGAATTTCCGATAGAAATCCGCAAACCCGACAAAGCACTGGACTCCCTTCTTGTCGACTGGAGCGAGCCAATTCAGGATGGCCGAGACCTTCTGTGGGTCCATGGTGATTCCAGAGGTGGAGATGTTGAATCCCAGGAATGAAATGCTGGCGCACTCAAAGGCGTATTTTTCTGCCTTGGCATAAAGGCCACATAATCTGAGGCAGGTAAGCATGCTTTTTACGTGGCCACGGTGCTCTTCCAGTGAGGGAGAGAAAATCAGTATGTCGTCCAGGTAGACAAATACAAACTGATCCAGGAAATCTCGGAAAATATCATTCACCAAATGTTGAAAGGTCGCAGGGGCGTTGCACAGTCCGAAGGGCATCACAAGATACTCGTAATGCCCGAACCACGTTCGGAAGGCCGTCTCCTACTCATCCCCTTCACAGATGCAGATAAGGTTGTACGCCCCGCGTAGGTCCAACTTGGTGAAGACAGTTGCTGTTCCTAGTCTCTGGAAGAGTTCGGTGACCAAAGGCAGGGGATACTGATTGAGCTCCCGGTAATAAATGCAGGGCCGGAGGGAATGGTGCTTCTTCTCCACAAAGAAGATACCAGCTCCTGGTGGTGAGGTAGATGGTCTGATGAAGCCTTTCTCTAGATTTTCATCCAGGTATGCCTTGAGGGCTACCAATTCCACCTCAGACGGGGGAAAATCCGACTGAACGGGACCTTAGCTCCCGGTTGGAGGTCGATCTGATAATTGTAGGGCCTGCGCGGTGGGAGGACGTCAGCCCCTTTCTTACTAAAGACGTCCAGGAACTTGTGGTAAGGTGTAGGGGTGGCCAGGTGGGATTCCTGGTCGACGTCACTGTCCAAGCAGAGCAGGGATGGAGGGTTTTCCTGAGGCTGTGGCAGACAGTGGTGAAGACAGTAGGAGGAGGAGAATCTCACTTCACCAGTTGCCCAGTTAATCTGGGGATTATGAGTCCGGAGCTATGGGAGGCCTAGGATGACCGGGAACAGTGGGGACGCAATGACGTCCAATAATAGAAATTCTGAGTGTCCTCCCTCGGCCTTGGTAAACACAGGGGTGGTTTCCTTATTAACCTTGCCAGATTTAATAGTTGATCCATCAGCTAGCTGAACGACCATAGGATGTTCCTTGGGCCGGAGAGGTATCTGCACTGCAAAAGAGAGGTCAACAAAGTAGCTGAACGCACCGGAGTCAAGGATTGCCTGTACTGGGATAGTCCCGCCGGGAAGCTGCAAAAAAACTGAAATTACAAGGTGAGCTTTTTCACTGGGTAGGTACATCAGTCCCTCAGGGTTAGTGAAGGTGCACTTACTGGCCTTGGCGGGGCAGTTTCTCACCAGGTGCCCGGGGCCTCCGCAGTACAGGCACAGGATCTGGGACATGCGTCTCTGACGTTCTTCAGGCGTCAATGAGGGGCAAAGGAGCCCGATTTGCATGGGTTTCTGGTGGTCTGGTGGAACGGAGGAGGAGGCAGCTGGACCTGGAGCTGGATAGCTAGGGACCCTAGGCATCACCAGGTCAGACGTGCGGGCCCTGCGGATCTCTCAGCTCTGCGTTCCCGCAGACGGCGACCTATCTGGATGGCCAGATTGATCAAGGCGTCTAGGGTATGTGGGACCCCGACGTGGGCCAGCTCGTCCTTGAGTAGCTCCGAGAGACCTACCCGGAATTGATAGCAGAGGGCCACATCATCCCAAGCGGTGTCTGCGCTCCAGCGCCGGAACTCTGATACATACTCTTCCGCTGGGCGGCAGCCTTGCTGTAGAGCAGAAGGCGGTTGTGCCCAGGCTTGCAGCTCTTCTAGGAGAAGGGAGATCACAGCGTGAAAGTTGGTTGCTATTGGCGCCATTGCCGGTGCATAAGTGCGCGCAAATGCGCACAGGTACGTGCACATGCTATGTGCGCCCGCGCATAGGCGATCCAATGGCCTGGGATAGTTCCTTACAGGTGGCCTGGCAGAAGAGGCCTAGGGGGCACTCTATGTGCTCATTCCACGGAGTAGAAGAGGGTAAATGCATCTATTCTAAATACATCCACCAGGACCCCACAAATTCTGTGGGGGTCCTTCCCCTCTGTCTTTTCGGGGAGCCCCGCAATGTGGACATTGTTCCTTCTGAGGCGGTTCTCAATGTCCTAATTTTTTATCTCATTTGCCTGCGCCAGCCTGGCTCTGACTTGAGCATCTCTAGCCACAGGTGCCATCTTGTCTTCCAGGTCACAAACTCAGCCCTCTACTGCCGTGGTGCATTCCCTGATCTTTTGCAGATCCTGACAAATTACTCCCATTTCCTCTTTCAAGCCACCAAAATGCTCTTGTAGTGTATGTACAGAGGCAGTGCATTTATGAACCGCTCTTAATATTTCTGCTAGAGTGGGCTGTTCAGTGTCGCTTTCCCCCTCTCCCTCCTCTGCCTCAGCGAATGTTTGCTCTGTGTCCTCCATATGTCCCTGTGTTGGAGAGTCTCCCTCCCCTTCAGCACGGAATATGTCCGGTGTACTGTCATAGTCCTCAGCTGAGGAGCCCCCCACCGGGCCATTTAGTTTTTGTGTGTAATACACCATGTCTCTGGGCATGTCCTTCCCCTGTTGCTTGGGAGTTTTGTGGTGGGGTTTACCAGACTCCTTAAGCTTGTCCCCTCATGCTCGCTGTGCCACCGCGGTGCCATCTTGAGAACTGGGCTGCATGGTGTCCTCCTTCTGCTGCTTACAGGTCATCATCCTGGGGGTATGTCGGCTCTTTTTGTAGAAAAAGCCGTCAGGTATGCCGCTGTGCAGGTTTTGTGCAACAAAAGGATCGCTAAGATGACCTGGAAAAGGATCGGTACAGGATCAGAGAAGGGAGCTCTGTGAGGCTTGTCTTCACACATGCCGCTCCTGGCCACGCCCCCCATTGATACAAGTATTTACACATTGACATACATATGGCCATGAGAGTGATCCAAATTAGCAAAACACGATCAACAATTAAATAGTCATATAATAAATAATATAGGTTCCCCATCCATCAATTTCATATATATACATACAATAGTTAGATAACAATACATGGAGTAAGACCCCTAAATATAACCATAAAGATTGGGTGGACAGTAAGAAAACAGTAACGCATATTGGTGGCAGAAACACGGCAATGTTAGCTCTACACGTTTCGTGGCTATGTGGCCACTCGTCAGGAGCAAGTGTGTTGTGATCTGCAATGGAAATAATAAGGGTAAGTCTAGCTAATATCCTATGTAGGATGGTGGGGCTAGCAGCTCATTTAGAGTGGCCCCCACTTGTGTGGGAATTACTCACACGGGTCGTGCATCGGCAGTACGGGCCATCTGGAGACATCATTACCGGGGGCCGTGGTGGCAGGCGAAGCAGCGGCACCATACACAGGCAGCAACCAGGGCGGGTGTCATGCACCTGGTGGTGGAATCTGACTTGTGCAGGGAACAACCACTCTTGAGCACCTGATTCGGGGACCCCTGGTAGAGCAAACAGGTGGTCCGGGAGTGCAGGATGGCACGAGGGCTGGATAGTCACTGATGCTGGTGTGAGAAACCAGATGGCTCGTGCAGATCAGAAGAGAGGTGGTACAGGCTGGGTCGGCAACTGGCTGGTGGTGCAGTACAAAGGAGCAGGCAAAAGAATGGTCAAGCTCAAGCAGAGCTCGTAATCAGGCTGGCAGCAGAAGTACAAGGGGTCAGGCAAGCGGATGGTCGTGGATAGCCGAGGATCGGTGCAGGCAGATATCAGCAGGTCAGGTCAAGCCGGGTCTTTCAGGAAACAGGATCAAATAACAGGAACAGAGCTGGGGTTCACAGGTACACAGATGCTGTAGAACGGACAGCACTGGCTACAGGATGCTGTCAGCTTAAATGGGTCGTTTGGCGCCAATGCCAGCGCATACACGTGCGCACACGCGCACAGACGTGCTCACACGCTACGTGCACCCGCGCACAGGCTTTCCAGGGGCCACAAAAGCTTCCTTACATTGTCCCACCCCAAGGGGCAGCCTCCGGATGCCCAGCCTGGCAACTCTGGCAGGGTTGTTATCCTTGAACGCTTGGATACATTCATCCGCACCGATGTTGGCTTCGGGCTCCCAAGAGCTCTCCTCGGGGCCGTACCCTTTTCACTTCACAAGATACTGGATACCGCTGCCCCTCTGCCTGCAGTTCAGTACAGACTCGACCTCAAATTCCTCTTCCCCATCAATCAAAATGGGTGCTGGAGGAGCAATTGCTCTGTTTGAGAATGGATCCGGGGTCACCGGCTTCAGCAAGGTGACGTGGAATACCGGATGTATCCGCAAAGATGAGGGAAGATCGAGTTCATAAGTGACCTGATTGATCCTTCTTTTTACGGGAAAGGGACCGATAAACCTCGGACCCAGCTTTTTGGATGGGCAAGCCAATCTTAAATTCCTTGTAGATAACCAGACTTGGTTGCCTGGCTGGAGATCCAATTCGCCGCACTTCTTGTTGTCATATATGGCTTTACTCTGTTCTTGCATTTTAGCAAGTGTTTCCTGCAGTAGTCTCCAATTGGTGTAGAAGAATTTAGTAGTTTCGTGCACTGCTGGTACAGCACTTTCAACTGACAAGCTGGGAAGGACTGTGGGATGAAAGCCATAATTTGACAAGAAGGGTGATTGTTTAATCGCAGAGTGAATGGAGTTATTGTAGGCAAATTCTGCCAATGGTAACAGTGCGACCCAATCATTTTGTGAGAATGATGAAAAGCAACGGAGGTATTGTTCCAGGGTTTGATTTGTTCTTTGGTTTGGCCGTTGGTCTGAGGATGGTAGGCCGAGGAGAACGAAAGGTCAATTTCCAGGGCAGAACAGAGGGCTCTCCAGAACCACGACCTGAACTGGACTCCACGATCTGACACTATGTTATCAGAAATCCTGTGTAAATGGAAATCTCTTGAATAAAGATTTCTGCGGTTTCTACTGCAGTAGGGGTGCCCTTCATCGGGAGGAAGTGTGCCATTTTGGTTAGTCGGTCAACGACTACAAAAATTGTGGTGTATCCATTGGCTGGGGGCAATTCAACGATAAAGTCCATGGATATTTTGGACCAAAGCCGTTCAAGTATTGGGAGTGGATTCAACAACCCCCACGCTTTGGTTTTGCTTGTCTTATCCCTGGCACAGACCGAACAAGAGCTAACATAAGCTTGACAGTCCTCTCCGACTAGTGGCCACCAGAAAGAAGGAAGTACAAGTTCAGTGGTTTTCCGTGTGCCAAAGTGTCTGGCTAACTTGTGGTCGTGACAACGTTTCAGAACAGCAGGGCTCTGTTCCTTTGACACGAAGATTTGGTTACCATGCCACCATGGACCATCTTTCCAAGTCAGCACTTGATTGGATAGTCCTGAAGAGCAAGAGAAGGTTCTTCGGATCTGTGAGAGCAGATCATCTTGGGACAACAGGAAGTTCCTAGACTGGAGAATAGTGTCTGGAGAGGCAGATGTTCCAGGCTCTGAAAACATCCGGGATAGGGCATCCAGCTTGACATTCTTCGACCCAGGCCTATACGTGATGTGGAATTGGAACCTAGAGAAGAAGAGTGCCCAGCGGGCCTGATGGGGCTTTAGTCTTTTGGCAGTCCTGAGGTACTCTAGGTTTATGATCTGTATGGATCAAAATGGGGTGCAGGGTCCCTTCTAGCAGATAGCGCCACTCTTCAAGTGCTGAGTTAATGGTGAGTAGCTCCCTGTCTCCCACATCATAATTCTTCTCTGGGGCCGAAAGTTTGCGGGAGAAGAATGTAATGGGATGGAGTAAGGCTTTTGCGCCTTGTCTCTGGGAAAGCACGGCCCCGACAGTAGCCTTGGAAGCATCTACTTCCAGAACGTAGGGCAAGGTTGCATCTGGGTGCTTGAGTATGGGTGCAGAGGTAAAGAGTTCCTTTAGAGCCTGAAAGGCTTTTTGCGCTTCTGGTGTCCAGTGGAAACGCTGGCCTTGCTTTGTGAGCTGGGTAATTGGGGCAATGATAGTGGAAAACCCCCTAATGAGGTATTCATAGTGTCCAAAGCGGGTTCGGAAAGCTGTCTTCCACTCGTCACCCTCTCGGATACTGATAAGATAGTAGGCCCCTCGGAGGTCCAACTTGGTAAACACAGTGGCTGACCCTAGCCTTTGGAAGAGCTCTGGGACTAGAGGTAGCGGATAACGGTTCTTGTCCGTGATTTTATTTAGGTCTCTGTAGTCGGTGCAGGGGCGAAGCGTATGATCTTTCTTCTCGACGAAGAATATGCCGGCCCCGGCAGGAGACGTAGAGGGTCTGATAAATCCCTTTGCAAAGTTTTCATCCAAATAGGCCTTGAGGGCTGATAGCTCAAGTTCAGACAAGGGATAGATATGGCCAAGGGGGACCTCAGTTCCGGGTAGGAGTTTGATAAGGCAGTCTTAAGACCGATGCGGTGCTAATTTTTCTGCCCCTTTCTTGCTAAACACATCCAGATAACTATGATAGGCCGGAGGGATGGCTTTGGTGGGTTTCCAAGTCAGGTTCTGAATCTAAGCTTAGAAGTGTAGGGCCAAGTGTAGGGAGCAGACAGTGCTGGGTGCAATATGCAGATGTGTGTCACCATGTGTCCAGGCCTCTCCGCAGTACAGACACAGATTATTGGTACGGCGTCGCTGTCTTTCTTCAGGAGAAAGCGACAGGCGAAAAAGGCCAATCTGCATCGGCTCTGGTTGGTCAGAGGTGGAAGTTGCAGAGGTAGAGGGAACCGGAGCAGAGTAGCTGGGCACGTGAGGCATCACCCATGTAAGGCATGGGGTCACAGACATTCCAGAAGCTCTTTCTGCTTGGCGTTCTCTGAGCCGCTGGTCTATCTGGATTGCTAGATTAATGAGGGCGTCCAGGGTTGGAGGTACCCCGACGCGGGTGAGCTCATCCTTTAACGGCTCAGACAACCCTTGGCGGAACTGATAGCAGAGCGCTGCATCATTCCACGCTGTATCAGCGCTCCAGCGTCTGAATTTGGCTACATAGTCCTCTGCTGTGCGTCGGCATGCAAGGCAGCTTCCGCTGTGGTGGCAAGGTGGGGATCCTGGTATAAGCGGGCCATGGCATCAAAAAACAAATTCAGGGTGGCGATTTCTGTCGCTCTCTGTTCCCAGAGTCGATGAGCCCAGGACTGGGGTTCTCCTTGTAATAAAGAAATCACAAGTCCCTTTGTGGCTTCCAAGGAGAAGGTGCGGGGCTGTAAGCCGAAGTAGGGTTCGCAGGAGTTGCAAAAAGTCCTGAATTCCCCCCCCCCCGCGCAGTGCGTGTCCCAGCCTCCGGGCATTACAAAGACGGGACCCTGACCATCCGCGGACAGCCCGCTAGCACACAGGCCGTGGGGAATATATAGGAGTGAACCGATGTGTCAAATTGAATGTGGCAGATAACACTGTTATAATATTAAACTAGAATAGGTAATCATGGGACCAATAGGGCAGACAGCTGAGGTAAACTAATAAACCAGTTGGACATCAACACAAACTTCCATCCCAAATTCATAATAAGCAGAGGGTGGGGGAACAAAGGAGGTGGGACATTAAATTATGCTTTAGGTAGCCTGGTAAGACTGTAGCTTTCATCCCTGTATATGATATATAAACATTGCACTGATATGCAATAGGGCAAGTGGGTGGGACTTTAAATGAAGGATGTGGTGGTCATATTGTAACATTGATGGATATTAATTTGTTGAGGTAATAAAAAGTTAATTTATTGATACAAGTATTTATACATTGACATACATATGGTCAGTGATCCAAGTTAGCAAAACATGATCAACAATTAAATAGTCATATAATACATAATATAGGTTCCCCATCCATCAATTTCATATATATACATAGAATGGTTGGTCTTGACGAGTGGCCACCTATCCACGAAACGCATACAGCTAACATTGACGTGTTTCTGCCACCACTATGCGTTACTGTTTTCTTACTGTCTACCCAATCTTTATGGTTATATCTAGGGGTCTTACCCCATAGAATTCTAGGTCCTGGGCCATGCAGCTTGTATTGTTATCTAACCAAATTTTGCTAATTTGGATCACATCCTTCATTTAAAGTCCCACCCACTTGCCCTATTGCATATCAGTGCAATTTTTATATATCATGTACAGGGATGGAAGCTACAGTCTTACCAGGCTACCTAAAGCTTAATTTAACCACTTCCTTACTGGGCACTTAAACCCCCCTCCTGCCCATACCAATTTTAGGCTTTCAGCGCTGTCGCATTTTGAATGACAATTGCGCAATTGGAATTGGAAATTTAAATGTCCACTGATTACTGTATAAATGTCATTGGCAGTGAAGGGGTTAACCTGCAGGGGGCAGTGAAGGGGTTAAGTGTGTTCCCTGGGTGTGTTCTAACTGTGGGGGGGCTGGGCTGGTCGGGACATAACAGATCTAAATGATCCCAGTGACAGGGATCAGTAGATCTGTCATGTCCCGTTCACAGAAAGGAGAACCGCCGTGTTTACATCGGCGATTCCCCGTTCTGCAGCTGCTGATGGTGATCGGCGGGTCTCAGGCGGACATCGAGTCCGCCCGACATGCGGGCACGCCCACGCAGCGTGCGGCAGCCGCAAGAGCGCACCGCCGCAGGCTGCGAGTGAGCGCGGGGAGCGTGCACAAAGGAGGACGTCCATAGACATCCTCTGGGCATTTCAGAGCCGCACTGTAGCCGTCTTTTGGCTATAGCGCGGATCTGAACTGGTTAAAGTCCCACCTCCTTTGTTCCCCCACCCTCTCCTTATTATGAATTAGGGATGGAAATTTGTGTTGATGTTGATGTGAATTGGTTTATTAGTTTACCTCAGCTGTCTGCCCTATTGATCCCATGATTACCTATTCTAGTCTAATATTATAACAGTGTTATCTGTCACATTCAATTTGACACATCGGTTTACTCCTATATATTCCCCACGGCCTGTATGCTGGAGGGCTGGCCTCGGATGGTTGGGGTCCCGGCTTCGTCATGCCCGGGGGCTGCGACGCACACTGCCGGCTCCCTCTGCCCTCCCCTCTTGGAAGGGGCGGGTGCTCTGGCACTGCGTGTCTACATCACGTCACCCTGAAGCATAGGCAGCGTCCTTGTGACATTGTGATGCAGACGGGGTCAACCACACTCGTGGACATTATTGGAATTGTTGATGACGCCATCTGCTGTGCGCCATGTGTCGGCTCATGGACATCTCCTCCTCCCTTCGCGCATGTGTGTTACGCTGGTGGTATGTTGCGGCGGTGGCGTCTATGTATGGACGCCATCTTGGGGTGGGGTGATCACCAGGACCTGGAGCACCAACAACACATGACTGGTACTTCACTTTGTTTCACACCAGGTAACACATCATCTGTTCCCAGCATCACTACACACATTGTTTCCTTGCTGCATCACTTTCCCCACTATTTGGTGGCCCTTCACACTCCTCCAGTTGTGTATTTCCCTAGCCTTCCCACACTGCACCCATTCCTTCTCAATATACACCACATATTGCACTGCTGATCTATCCATGATCCTTCGTTTCACAGAACATTATTCCACTGGCTCTTCCCATTGGTCCTGCTCTGGATGGCCCGTTACCTCCGACGCCGTACTGCCGATGCACGACTCGTGTGAGTAATTCCCACAAAAGGTTTGTTGGGGCTGCTCTAAATGAGCTGCTAGCCCCACCATCCTACATAGGATATTAGCTAGACTTACCCTTATTATTTCCATTGCAGATCACAACACGCTTGCTCCTGACGAGTGGCCACCTAGCCACGAAACGCATTGAGCTAACATTGCAGTGTTTCTGCCACCATTATGCGTTACTGTTTTCTTACTGTCTACCCAATCTTTATGGCTATATCTAGGGGTCTTACCCCATGGAATTCTATGTCATGGGCCATGCAGCTTGTATTGTTATCTAACCATTGTATGTATATATATATATATATATATATATGAAATTGATGGATGGGGAACCTATATTATGTATTATGTGACTATTTAATTGTTGATCATGTTTTGCTAATTTGGATCACTCTTGTGACCATATGTATGTCAATGTGTAAATACTAGTATCAATAAATTAACTTTTTATTACCTCAACAAATTAATATGCTTCAATGTTACAATATGACCATCACATCCTTCATTTAAAGTCCCACCCACTTGCCCTATTGCATATCAGTGCAATTTTGAGAATGAAAGCGGTCTTCTTCTGATCCTCAGGGTGCATGGGGATTTGGTAATACCCACTCTTCAAATCCAGCACGCTGAACCACTTCGCTCCTGACAGGCTCTGCAAGGCATCTTCTATCCTTGGGGTGGCATATTGGTTGGGAATGGTGATCTGGTAGTCAATACGCAGCCTCAGCGACCCATTCTTCTTCTGTACCACCACTATGGGGGAAGCGTATGGACTCTGGGACTCTCGGATGATACCTGCCCTCTTCAGCTCTGCCAGTTGTTCACCCAGATCCTCCAAGTCCCCTAAAGGAATCTGTCAAACTCTTTCCCTGAACGGCTTATGCACTCGTAGAGACGGATCCGGTGTAAGGCACTTTTTGCACACCCCACATCGAATCCACTGTTGGAGAATGCAGCCTGCCATCTCAGGAGCTGAGTCTTAGCCCTTTCTTTCCATTCAGACAAAAGAGGAGTATTCTTCAGATAGAACACCTCGACAGGGATCCCATCCTTTACTTCCCCCACCAAATTAGACCGTGGGACTGGGGTGGCTGGATTCACTTTTCCCAGCAACATCCGAGCTGGCATCTTCACTGGCGAGACTGTCATGTTGCGGACACTAACCGAGATCTTTCCGTGACTTCTTTGCAACACTTTGGTTGAAACCACCTCGGGAATTATCTCCACTCCCATGTCTTCTCTCTGTCAGTCCGCATCAAGGACAATGAAAGAGCCTGGTTGCTTCCAATTGAGCTTGACAGATGCTTGTAAACAGGCCATTTCACCAGGCTGTAACATCTTCTCACACCAATCCAAGCACCAGATCTTTCCCACTGCTTCAGCTGGGGCCTTCTGTTCTTGTACCAGGCACTGGTAGGCTTGTCTCAGTATGGGGTGCACACTTGTAGTTGAAGTGCCCGGCTTCAGAACAAGAGGTATCAACAGCCTTCTGACTAGATCAGTATTGGTCCCTATGATGACAGAACTCTGATGGCCTCTGGTGGGCGAGGACAGACCACTACCAGAGTGCCAAAAGTCTCGGCTTTCCCAGCCACAATCAGCTTGAACGGTAGATAGCCATCATAGGGGTAGTTCTGAGTCCCAATGCCCCATATCTCCAGCTCTTCCAACTTCTGCAATAGCAGGTTCTTAACCACTTGCCGACCGCCGATCGGCATCTGACGGCGGCAAAGTGGCTCGTTCCCGCAAATCGCCGTCATACGACAGCGACTGCGGGGACGAGTTTAGTGAGCGCGTGCGCGCCGCCGGAGGCGCACCCGCGCGCTCACTGTGTCCAGGGGGGGCCAGGGAGTGGGTGCGGCGGCTTCGATTGCCGCCGGCTACCTGCGATGGCCCCCCCGGAGCAAGTGAGCGGAGGTCCGTGTATGTAAACACGGACCTCCGCTCTGTGTGAGGGGGAAGGGCTGTGATCACAGCCTTCCTTTACGTGAAGGCTGTGACCACTTCCCTTCCCCAGCTAGGCAAGCCCCCATACAGTTAGAACACGCCCAGGGAAAATAGTTAACCCTTAGAGCGCCCCCTGCAGGTTAACCCCTTCACTGCCAATGGCATTTACACAGTAATCAGTGCATTTTGATAACACTGATCGCTGTATAAATGCCAATGGTCCCAAAAAAGTGTCAAAATGTTCTGACATGTCCGCTGAAATATCGCAGTACCGCAAAAAATCGCGATCGCCGCCATTATTAGTAAAAAATAAAAAAAAAATTAAAAACCCCAAAAATGAATTCTCATCATCCGTAAACGCGACCACTTTTGCGCAAACCAATCAATAAACGCCAATTGCGATTTTTTTTTATTGCAAATATGAGGAAGAATATAAATCGGCCAAAAATGGTGAAAAAAAATGTTTTTTTATATTTTTTTTTGGGGATTTGTATTTTAGGAAAAAGTAAGAAATTTGGGTTTTTTGGCAAAATTGTTGCTCTTCTTTTGTTTATAGCGGCGATCAGAAATGACGCAGCGGTGATCAAATACCACCAAAAGAAAGCTCTATTTGTGGGAAAAAAAGGACGCAAATTTCGTTTGGGTACAACGTCGCACGATAGCGCAATTGTCAGTTAAAGCGACGCAGTGCCAAATCGCAAAAAGGGCTCCGGTCCTAAAGCTGGAAATCCTTCTGGGGCTGAAGTGGTTAAGGTGCCTGTCACAGAAGTCTTTGTAAGGAATGGTCACTTGAGCTCCAGTATTAAGAAGGTATTAAGAAGGACCTTGGTGTAGATTCCCTCTACTTGGATGGGAACAACAAGAGAAGGTCCCACCAGCTTGTCAGGGCGCATGGAGGAAGTGGGGGCCTTAGCCTGTTCAGTGGCTTGCATCCACACTCCTCTCTTGTGGAGATTCTGATCTGGCTTAAGTTCTAGAAGTCCTGTGTGCACTGACTCTCCAATGCCGAGCAGCATGTGTCAAAGGAAAGAGGACACTGGGTCGCTTGGAGACAACAATGGGGGCCTTCTGCAAGGGTTTGGACTTCAGCTGCTGTCTCTTTGCGTCATTGGTTTTGGAGCCAGCTACTGTAGATGGGCACCCGGTTGGCTCCTTCACTGGGGCCCTCTGAAGTTTCCCGCCTGCTTCTGGCGCTGTGCTTCAGGCTTTACTGGGCTGGGACACACCAGTTGATTATGTCCCACATAATTTCAGCATACCTCGGTATGCTCAATTGCACTCCTCACTGGTACATGTGAAAAAGCTCAGTATCGGCTTCGATATAGATACTAGTATGGGTATCCATGCATTCCTACCAAATATCCCTAATATCCCTGTAATTATGGATAATCAAATGTTGAAACCACTTAATCTTACCGGATCTAATGAATATCTATTAACCTGGATGATTTTTGTCCAGAAATTCGATAGGGGGGGCAGCCCCCCTCATTAACCACTTCAGCCCCGGAATGATTTCACACTTTAGGATCAGAGCACTTTTTACGATTCAGCACTGCGTTGATTTAACTGACAATGGTCGTGCGACGTTGTACCCAAACAAAATTTGCGTCCTTTTTTCCCACAAATAGAGCTTTCTTATGGTGGTATTTGATCACCGCTGCGTGATTTCTGATCGTCGCTATAAACAAAAGAAGAGCGACAATTTTGCAAAAAAAAAACAAATTTCTTACTTTTTGCTAAAATACAAATGCAAAAAAAAAAAAATATAAAAACATTTTTTTCAACGGTTTTGGCCGATTATATATTCTTCCTCATATTTGTGATAAAAAAAATCGCAATCAGCGTTTATTGATTGGTTTGCGCAAAAGTTGCCGCGTTTACGGATGATGAGAACTAGTTTTTGGGGTTTATATTTTTTATTTTTACTAGTAATGGCGGCGATCTGCGATTTTTAGCGGTACTGTGATATTGGGGCGGACATGTCGGACCATTTTGACACTTTTTTGGGACCATTGGCATTTATACAGCGATCAGCGCTATAAAAATGCACTGATTACTGTGTAAATGCCATTGGCAGTGAAGGGGTTAACCTGGGGGGGCGCTCTAACGGTTGACTGTGTTCCCTGGGCGTGTTCTAACTGTGTGTGGGCTGCCCTAGCAGGGGAAGGGGAGTGATCACAGCTTCCATATAGAGGAAGGCTGTGATCACAGCCCTTCCCCCTCACAGAACGGAGATCCGTGTCTACATGCACGGACCTCCTTTCTTTCACTCTGGGGGGGGGGCATCGCAGGTAGCCGGCGGAGATCGAGTCCGCCGCACCCGCTCCCTGGCCCCCCCGGACACAGTGAGCGCGCGAGCGCTCACAGTGCATGATCTCGCAGCTGCCGTCATATGACAGCGGTTTGCGCTATCGAACCACCTTGTCGCCGTCAACCTGCGGTTGGCGGTCGGCAAGTGGTTAATAACTTAATAAGTCTAATTATGTGAGATCTAACATTAAAACCACTTGATCTTACCGGATCTAATGAATATCCATTAGCCTGGATGATTTTTGGGCAGAAAATTTGATAAGGGGGGGCAGCCTGTCCTTATGTACTCCCTAATATCTCTATTTTATGTGGAATATCTCTGAAATGATGTGACATGTAACATTAAAACCACTTGATCTTACTGGATCTAATGAATATCTATTAGCCTGAATGATTTTTGGTCAGAAAATTGCATGTGGGGGGGGGGGGGGCAGCCTGTCCTTATATACCACCTAATATCTCTATTTTGATGTGGAATATCTCTGAAATTATGTTAGATCTAACATTAAACCCACTTGATCTTATTGGATCTAATGAATATCTATCAGCCTGAATGATTATTGGCCAGAAAATTGCATGTGGAGGGGCCAACCCGTCCTTAAATATCAGAATCATAAAAGGCTGCGCTCATAACACACTCATTTTTATGCTAGAATGGTAGAAAAAAATGTAAACACATGGGCGCATTGAGCCGCATAAACCATACAATGAATATTGTTGTATGTTGTCAAAAAATTTAATGAATAAAAATTAATCAATAAAAATGCAAAAGTCCAAAGGTATACTTAATATATTTATAGCAGTGTGTTAAGAATAAAGTGATTTGTGCAAAAACATATCTTTCATTACATGGATAAAAACATCTCTTTCAATAAAAAATCACACAAATTAATCCTGTGGATAATGTTGCAGGCAGAAGCTTCTCAAGTTTGCACAGTACCCCAGATGGTGATGAAGGGTATAAGTGATAAAAAGGATATGGATGAGCAGATATAAGGGTTTATTTACTAAAGCCCTCAGTGGAGTAAATTTACTCCTGAGAGCTTTTTAGCTCCCAAAAATGGCAAATGGTTCTAAACAGAGCTACAACAGTATTCACAATAGCTCTGGAGTAGATTTACACCCAAAATGGAATTCACTATAGCTCCCAGGTCACAGATAACTCCCAACCCCTTACTCCAGACCAGACCTGCAGTTGTGCAAATAGAAATAATGTTTGGAGCATGATCTGATCCCCTAAATTGTACTAAAATATGCGGTATAATTTTTTAAAGATAATCTGCTTTTAAACTGTGTGAAAAAGTGATTTCTACACTGAAGTATCTTAAAAAGTCTGAGAAGAGATAAATTCCCCGACTCTTTACTCCTATGCACAGAGCACAGCTGAGCACAACTGAGCATGCTTAGACACAAATCAACTCGCAAAATAACTCTTATGGAGTTATTCCTTGAGTAGTTAGTAAATACCAAAATGAAAGTTATTTTACACACATTTTTTGGGAGTGAAGAGGGGAGTTATTTTGCCAAGTGCAAGTTTCTGCCATTCATTCTAATGGTACAATTGTTACTTTATCAAATAAATCCATTTCATGTTGAGATTAAACATATCTTTCTCTCAAAGAAATTGTCCTGGCAACAATTTTGCAAATTTGATAATCTATTTTGTTTTTAAGAATACTAGAATGTGAAATCTCTTCATGTTTTGTAAATAATTATTTTTCTCGGTCACTTTCACTTGCTGCTGTCCATGTCACAAAAATATTTCCCCAAACTCACACAGGTGTCTTTACAAACCACAAACAATACCATTGCTTATGGAAATTTAAAATTAGTGCCATTTTTTTATTTTTTATTCTTTCCAAATAATTCTAATTTGAGCACCAAAAATGTGATATGAGTACCAACATCAGAAATATATATAATGGGGCTGAAAAGGTAAAGTAGCCCTCCTCAGTGTGGAGCTAGGGGGGCTAAAGCATACAAGCATGCCACATCCTATGATTGTGGTACAAATTGTGGAAAAACTTAAAGAAAAATGGACTTTCTAGGCATGCCAAGTAGAAAATATATAAACTTTATTTGTTACACCAAAGCACAAAAGTGCCTAAGACACATTACATATATAAAACCTTAAAATCAATTACAGGAAAGACATGTAATCAAGGTAGCTAGAGGCCACCATGGGTTACCACGAGTTCTGGTCACTAGGTGGGGGAACCAGAACTGGGGGGAGCCAAACAATTATTATAATACGTCATCTGGGATGTATAGTGGTGTAGTGAAATGCTATTCCATACAACAAATGATACTCGTAAGTAGTACAGCGTATGTGTAAAGTGTAAAGGTGGGGTTCACACCACTTGTAGGTCCCAGAGGTAAATACATAGGTGAAGCTCAACTAGTTTCGCGCATCAAGGTATTGCGCTTCATCTGGAGCTGGAAAAGATGGTCTGTTGGAAGTAAATACATACATGTCAGAAATACAATACAAACATATGTCTAAATAAAAACATGGTAACAAATACATGCAAAGTGAACTATATTCACTTACATGATATAAGTAAAGTACAGGTACGCAGCAGCACGTGTCCCCCAGGGGTACAACGGGGTCACCCAAGAAGGAAGAACAGCAGAACCCTGATGGGGGCACTTCCCCCCATACACAAAAACCGCCCGAATCACACCGAAAGGGCCATGTAAAGGCAGGTATGGGGGCCTGTGTATAACAAAAGTTGATGAAGACAGTTTAAGATCACTGATGATCAATATATATAACATTTACGTATGAAAAAGGGCCATAACAAATACATATAGACCAAGGAGCCTTAGAATATGGGCCCCTCAGGCCTCTAGGCGCGTACCAGAGAGGCACATAAAGATATACAAATACAGGGAATGGTAGACTAATATGTGCAAATAAATACCTTCAATAGTATAGGTTTAGAGTGTCCCCACTTGGGGGTCACGCAGATGTAGAGATGGTAGGTTTATACAGCAAGGTCTGCTGGGACTAGAGGCAATGTAATTCTGATCCTGCAATATGTTAAAGCCTGTGCACGAAGGTCTCTATAGAGATCCAAAAGTATCCAAAACGAGGGTACTAGGGGTAAAATAAAAATAGTGATACGAATGAATTAAATCCCAAAAGGATACATATTGGATATCAGGAACAAAGGGGTCTATATGAGTACCCTTGTAGAGCCAAGGGTACGGCTTACTTAAAGTTGGTATAGGTTCGCGTGTATTCTCCTGTACTTGCTGCACGGGAGGAGTCCACTGGAGGGAGCCCTCTAGAGACCCTCCCTGCCTCCTCTGTGCGGCTGCTCTTCCCCCTGTGTCAGTGCTTGTCTGCATCGCAACTAGCGATGTGTCTTTGCACTGCGCAGGTTCGGGGCCCGGATTGCGTATGTGCAGAGGTAACATGCCGGGTCGGTGGCGTCACACGCCGTTTCCCGCGGCGTGTCCATTGGCGCGGATGCCACTGATTGGAGCCGTGTTCTTTTAAAGGGTGGACAGTCTGTTTGGGACTTCATGATAGCCGCAAGTACGGGAGAATACACGTGAACCTATACCAATCACCCTTTATTCCTGATATCCAATATGTATCCTTTTGGGATTTAATTCATTCGTATCACTATTTTTATTTTACCCCCAGTACCCTCGTTTTGGATACTTTTGGATCTCTATAGAGACCTTCGTGCACAGGCTTTAACATATTGCAGGATCAGAATTACATTGCCTCTAGTCCCAGCAGACCTTGCTGTATAAACCCACCATCTCTACATCTGCGTGACCCCCAAGTGGGGACACTCTAAACCTATACTATTGAAGGTATTTATTAGTCTACCATTCCCTGTATTTGTATATCTTTATGTGCCTCTCTGGTGCGTGCCTAGAGGCCTGAGGGACCCATATTCTAAGGCTCCTTGATCTATATGTATTTGTTATGGCCCTTTTTTCATACGTACAGTCAGGTCCATAAATATTGGGACATCAACACAATTCTAATCTTTTTAGCTCTATACACCACCACAATGGATTTGAAATGAAACAACTGCATGAAATAACTGCAGACTTTTAGCTTTACTTTGAGGGTATTTACATCTAAATCAGGTGAACGGTGTAGGAATTACAACAGTTTGTATATGTGCCTCCCACTTTTTAAGAGACCAAAAGTAATGGGACCATGGCCAGGTGTGTGTTATTCCCTCTTTATCCCATTTTCAAGGAGCAGATAAAATGTCCAGAGTTTGTTTCAAGTGTGCTATTTGCATTTGGAATCTGTTGCTGTCAACTCTCAATATGAGATCCAAAGAGCTGCCATCAGTGAAGCAAGCCATCATTAGGCTGAAAAAACAAAACAAACCCATCAGAGAGATAGCAAAAACATTAGGTGTGGCCAAATCAACTGTTTGGAACATCCTTAAAAAGAAAGAACGCACCGGTGAGCTAAGCAACACCAAAAGACCCAGAAGACCACGGAAAACAACTGTGGTGGATGACCGAAGAATTCTTTCCCTAGTGAAGAAAACACCCTTCACAACAGTTGGCCAGATCAAGAACACTCTCCAGGAGGTAGGTGTATGTGTGTCAAAGTCAACAATCAAGAGTAGACTTCACCAGAGTGAATACAGAGGGTTCACCACAAGATGTAAACCATTGGTGAGCCTCAAAAACAGGAAGGCCAGATTAGAGTTTGCCAAACAACATCTAAAAAAACCTTCACAGTTCTGGAACAACATGCTATGGACAGATGAGACCAAGATCAACTTGTACCAGAGTGATGTGAAGAGAAGAGTATGGAGAAGGAAAGGAACTGCTCATGATCCAAAGCATACCACCTCATCAGTGAAGCATGGTGGTGGTAGTGTCATGGCGTGGGCATGTATGGCTGCCAATGGAACTGGTTCTCTTGTATTTATTGATGATGTGACTGTTGACAAAAGCAGCAGGATGAATTCTGAAGTGTTTCGGGAAATATTATCTGCTCATATTCAGCCAAATGCTTCAGAACTCATTGGACGGCGCTTCACAGTGCAGATGGACAATGACCCGAAACATACTGCGAAAGCAACCAAAGAGTTTTTTAAGGGAAAGAAGTGAATGTTATACAATGGCCAAGTCAATCACCTGACCTGAATCCGACTGAGCATGCATTTCACTTGCTGAAGACAAAACTTAAGAGAAAATGCCCCAAGAACAAGCAGGAACTGAAGACAGTTGCAGTAGAGGCCTGGCAGAGCATCACCAGGGATGAAACCCAACGTCTGGTGATGTCTATGCGTTCCAGACTTCAGGCTGTAATTGACTGCAAAGTATTTGCAACCAAGTATTAAAAAGTGAAAGTTTGATTCATGATTGTTAATCTGTCCCATTACTTTTGGTCCCTTAAAAAGTGGGAGGCACATATACAAACTGTTGTAATTCCTACACCGTTCACCTGATTTGGATGTAAATACCCTCAAATTAAAGCTGAAAGTGTGCAGTTAAAGCACATCTTGTTTGTTTTATTTCAAATACATTGTGGTGGTGTATAGAGCCAAAAAGATTAGTATTGTGTCAATGTCCCAATATTTATGGACCTGACTGTATATGTTATATATATTGATCATCAGTGATCTTAAACTGTCTTCATCAACTTTTGTTATACACAGGCCCCCATACCTGCCTTTACGTGGCCCTTTGGTGTGATTCGGCGTTTTGTGTGTGTGGGGGGGAAGTGCCCCCATCAGGGTTCTGCTGTTCTACCATCTTGGGTGACACCGTTGTACCCCTGGGGGACACATGCTGCTGCGTACCTGTACTTTACTTATATCATGTAAGTGATTCTAGTTCACTTTGCATTTATTTATTACCATGTTTTTATTTAGACACATGTTTGTATTATATTTCTGACATGTATGTATTTACTTCCAACAGACCACCTTTACCAGCTCCAGATGAAGCGCAATACCTTGATGCGTGAAACTAGTTGAGCTTCACCTATGTATTTGCCTCTGGGACCTACAAGTGGTGTGAACCCCACCTTTACACTTTACACATACGCTGTACTACTTACGAGTATCATTTATTGTATGGAATAGGGTTTCACTACACCACTATACATCCCAGATGACGTACTATAATAATTGTTTGGCTCCCCCCCAGTTCTGGTTCACCCACCTAGTGACCAGAACTCGTGATGACCCACGGTGGCCTCTAGCTACCTTGATTACATGTCTTTCCTGTAATTGAGTTTAAGGTTTTATATATGTAATGTGTCTTAGGCACTTTTGTGCTTTGGTGTAACAAATAAAGTTTATATATTTTCTACCTGGCATGCCTAGAAAGTCCATTTTTCTTTAAGTTTTTCCACATTTTGTACCAACATCAGAAATAAAAATGTCATTACCAAAAATCTGAGGATAAAAATTACTATTCTACACTCATGCAGCAATCACAGATTACATTTAGAATATTAACTCCTGACTAATGTAAGTCCTATATATTTCTAGACATGCAGTATCTGTATATTTATGTGTAGGAGGACTTGACGTGTGTAAGCCCTGTGGTTTAAAAGGTAGCAATTCTGTCTACCATTGCAGATGTCCTGAGTTCAATTCCCAAGCATGTCACTTCATGTAGAGATGTTGTTTGTCCTCTCTATGTTGTTAAACATGACTTACCTAAATTATGTCTAAATGTAGTATTTATGTGTAGGAGGGTTGCACCACCATTGCAAATCTTGCCAGATATACTAGCTAGGCAATGGGGATGCCTGCCTTTACATGCACATGAATTTTAATGGCATCCCAGTCTTAGTCCGTAGGGTTCAATATTGAGTTGGCCCACCCTTTGCAGCTATAACAGCTTCAACTCTTCTGGGAAGGCTCTCCATAAGGTTTAGAATGTTTGTCTATGGGATCATTTGGCCATTCTTCCAGAAGTGCATTTGTGAAGTCAGGCAATGATGTTGGATGAGAAGGCCTGGCTCACAATCTCCGCACTAATTTAGCCAAAAGGTGTCCTATCTGGTTGAGGCCAGGACTCTGGTGCAGGCCAGTCAAGTTCCTTCACCCCAAACTCACTTATCCATGTCTTTATGGATCTTGCTTTGTGCACTGGTCCAAATCATTTGGTGGAGGGGGGATTATGGTGTGGACTTGTTTTTCAAGGGTTCCAGTGAAGGGAACTCTTAAGGCATCAGCAAGACTTTTTGGGCAATTTCATGCTCCCAACTTTGTGGGAACAGTTTGGGGACTCCTGTTCCAACATGACTGCGCACCAGTGCACAAAACAAAGGTCATAAAGACATGGATGAGGGAGGTTGGTATGGAGGAACTTGACTGGCCTGCACAGAGTCCTGACCTCAATCTGCTAGAACACCTTTTGGCTGAATTAGAGCAGAGACTGCGAGCCAGGCCTTCTCATCCAACATCAGTGCCTGACCTCACAAATGCACTTCTGGAAGAATGGACAAACATTCCCATAGACACATTCCTAAACCTTATGGACAGCCTTCCCAGAAGAGTTGAAGCTGTTATAGCTGCAAATGGTGGCCCAACTCTATACTGAACCCTGGGCTGCAATTATAGTTCATGTGTGTGTAAAGGCACATTTCCCAATACTTAGGACAATCTATTGTATATTGCTTGTGATACCGAGCATGGCTATGGACTTAGGGCTGGTTCACACCACAGCGATGAACAAGACATGTGCTCACTGCTCACTAGCTAAGTGGCTAGCAAATCCACCTGGCACCCAAAAGGTTGCTGGTTCACTTCCCGGATATGCTAATGATTGTGTTGAAGTTTATAATAAACTCCTGGTTGGGTTTCTCACCACAATCCAAAGACAAGCTGGCATTTTATTTGTCTCTTGTCCAAATAGTCTGTAATGTAAGCAAGTTATTTTGGGACTTTAAGTTGGAAGCTCATTGCAGCCAGGGACTTGGACATTTCAAATTGTAAGGTTTACACTGCACAGGTACATCTGGTTAGAAAACTGTTGCTTGGATTAGTGTTTCTCAACTTCAGTCCTCAAGGCATCCCAACAGGTCATGCTTTCAGGATTTCCCTCAGATGAAACAGCTGTGGTAATTACTAAGGCAGTGAAACTGCTAAAATCACTTGTGCAAAATAATACATGACCTCTTGGGGGTACTTGAGGACAGTGTATGGAGAAAACTGTGCTAAGGGTTTATTGCATTTGCTTGTGGTTTCCTCTATTTCCTGGATGAGCAGCCCTATTTAAACTTCCTGCTTCTTGTAGCAAGTGCTGTCCTTTCTACAGCGTTACCGTGTTCCTGAGCGACCCGTCCTGAGCTACCTGTGAGCCGGCCTGAACCCGCATCTGCTTGAACTCCGCCTGCACCGACCCCGGCTTGCCTACGAACACTCTTCTGTCTGATCCCTGTGTACTTCAATCTGCCTGCCTGTTAACGACCCTGCCTGCACCTGACCACCCGACTGCCTGCTCCTCCTGTACTGCTCTGCCCGCATGTTATCGACCTGGCCTGTCTCATTACTCTTCCATCTTGCACGACCTTCTGGACGACATCTTACCATCACAAGTGTCCTATCCAGCCCTCGTGCTCCCCTGTCTGCTCTATCAGGGGTTCTGGAACCAGGGCCGTAAGAGAGGTTGCCTTCTGCATAAGCCAGACTCCATCATCAGGTACGTGACAGCAAAGGACAGCCAGTCCGAGTCTGCGCAGTGGCCCTCTCCTATGGAGGATCTGAGTACACACCTAGCCGGTCTCACCCAGGCTGTGAGGGACTTACAAGGGAAATACAGCCGGCTGGAGAACCAAGTCCGAGAACTCACGTTGCCTGTCAGCACCAGCCAGCTGGATGCTCACACCCTGCTAACCATGCCTAGTGAACCCGAGGTACCCCTGCCCGAGCGGTTCACGGGGGACCGCCTGAAGTTCCGGACTTTTCGCTCTGCATGCGAACTGTACTTCTACCTGCAGCCCCGCACCTTCTTGTCAGAAGCTACTAAGGTGGGACTGGTCATCTCGCTGCTAAGGGATGAACCACAAGCATGGGCTCACCGGCTGGTGGGACAGGGGGCTCCTGAGATCCCCAACCTCGTCCTTTTCTTTCAGTCCATGGCTCGGTTGTACAAGGACCCCCTCCAGGCTGCTACAGCTGAGGCTGCTCTCCACACACTCCAGCAAGGCCACCGAACGGCGGAAGATTATGCAGGAGAATTCTGGTGCTGGAGCGCAGACACCTCCTGGAACGACGCTGCGCTCCGTCATCAGTTCCGATTGGGGCTCATTGAACTGCTCAAAGACGAGCTGGCCCGTGTGGGAGTCCCCCCGACATTGGAAGCTCTGATCAACCTGACCATCCAGGTCGACCGACGTCTGCGGGAGCGTAGAGACGAAGAAGCTGCAGGGGGTGTTTGCCCCGTCCGGACGGAGCCCGGACCTTCCCGGCCAGCTCTCTCCCCTGAGGAGAGACACAGATGTCTGACTTCCAACCTCTGCCTCTATTGTGGTGGCCCCGGACACTGTGTCAGGTCCTGTCCGGCTAAGCAGGAAAACAGGCTCTGCTATACCCCTGGAGAACTTTTATCTTTGGCCGATCCCTCCAACCATCTCATTCTGCCACTGCATATCCAGCTCCCTGTGGGAACCTCCAGGTCCCGGCTATCCTGGATTCCGGGGCCTGTAGCTGCTTCATCGATCTGGCTTTTGCAGCTCAGGACCAGATCCCACTCAAGCCTAAGACCCATCGGATGACCATCCGCTTGGCGGATGGATCCATCATAAAATCCGGAGCAGTCACCCATGAGACAGTGCCTCTTCTTGCCCGGACAGCTGGCGGACACATGGAACATCTGTCATTGGACGCCATAATGTCCCCTCTGTGCCCAGTGGTTCGCCTACCAGTAGGCTACCCAGAATCCGAACTCACCCTAGACCAGGACTCGACGTTTTCGGTCTAGCTACTTCGTCGATGTCCGGGGCCTTAGGTCCTATCGGCCCTGGACCTCCAAGGGTGTCCCTCGACCTATACGTCACCGTCTTACTCTACCAACCTCCCTAGCCGGTTTCTATTTTCAAGAGGTCCCCATATCGTCTCGGACAAAAGGACGAATCGGCCTGTCCTGGACTGTGTCACAGGCCCCGGTGGTGTTATCTCCGTCTCCAACCTTCAGTCTGTAGACACAGAGAGGAGTCCCCTCTCTCG
>BLSH010092656.1:56072-78004 GCA_018402905.1 Glandirana rugosa
GAGTCCTTGTGCCATTGCGACATCTTTCCTGTCGTGAACGATGTCCTTCGTCCTTCAAATTTATCCCGACGAGTAGGTCCTTTATCTCCTTTGGTGTTTACGTTAATTGGGAATCGTGTCAGAAGAGGATTGTAACGGGGGGGGTTCCCCGTCGGAGGTCTACGGGTTGGCCCGGAAATTGAGACCCACAGAACAGGTTTTCCTGGACTGTTCGAGAAATCGCACCCACACCAAAAGTCCAAGGGTACTCGAAAGAAGCCCGGGCATGGGGAAGGTGAATTAGTTCTTGACCCATCTAGGTGCCACACCCACGCTAAAGAGCTTGTCAGGTCCTTTTGGACAAGACACCCAGAGTTAAAGGCCCGGTTGGGCATCTGGAGGCTGCCCCTTGGGGGGGGCAATGTTAGGAGAAGACTGTGCTAAGGGTTAATTGCATTTGTGGTTTCCTCTATTTCCTGGATGAGCAGCCCTATTTAAACTTCCTGCTTCCTGTAGCAAGTGCTGTCCTTTCTACAGCGTTACCGTGTTCCTGAGCTACCTGTTACCTGTGACCCGGCCTGAACCCGCATCTGCTTGAACTCCGCCTGCACGACCCCCGGCTTGCCTACAACCACTCTTCTGTCTGATCCCTGTGTACTTCAATCTGCCTGCCTGTTAACGACCCTGCCTGCACCTGACCACCTGACTGCCTGCTCCTCCTGTACTGCTCTGCCCACATGTTATCGACCCGGCCTGTCTCATTACTCTTCCATCTTGCACGACCTTCTGGATGACATCTTACCATCACAAGTGTCCTATCCAGCCCTCGTGCTCCCCTGTGCTCCAGCGCTCCCTGTCTGCTCTATCAGGGGTTCTGGAACCAGGCCCGTAAGAGAGGTTGCCTTCTGCATAAGCCAGACTCCACCATCAGGTACGTGACAGACAGGGTTGATAACCACTGAGAATTTTGTCCTGGAGTTATACTGAGCTGATGAACATAGCCAAGGGTTAACACAGCAAATAGTATTAGGTATGGCAGCCTCTCAGGTGAAATAAATTAGAAAAGACAGATTGAAAGATACTGGTGGGCATGTACTTCTATTGGGCGTGTGTCAGTGCTAGCTTATATAAGGCACTTCAGTAGAGGGTGTTGGTTTGACCTGCTGAGGAGTCAGCTTTGTTGCTGCGGCTCTTGTGGGTTAAGGAGATCACTTCTCGGCCTTTTGGCTGCGACCTTGGTCGTTTGCTGAAAGGTTCTGAAGGTACCAGCCTTGCTCGGCCTGGGGGTGTTTCCTGTGGGTGCACCTCCTGCTGCTATTGGGCAAGGCGCTACTGGAAGTTCACAGGAAGGCGATTGGTGAGTGTATCCCTGATACCTTACCATGGCAAGGCGGGAGGTGAAGAACACTCTTCGTATTCTGGTGAAGCCAGTATTCCGCTCGTAAGTCGGTCTGAAGGAAGTTGTTGGTGGGATCTTGGGTGAAATCTGCAATGTTGCGGTGAGTGATATATATGCACTTCAGAATTTCCCTGGTTCAGGGACTTATGATGTTACCTTTTTTTCCGAGAGCACCTGTCTGGAGGTTTATGAGAATATCAAGATCAAGAAATATGAAAGGAACGAGCTGCTGGTGAAATGTATGTTTGAACTGTTTTTTGACCCTGGAGTGAAGTATGTGTACCTGTATAATCCTTTTCTTGAAACAGAACTGATCTGGATGTTTTTTATGCGTTATTGCTACGAGGTAGGACCAGGGGAGAAACTAAAAAACTCATTTGGGATTTACAGAAGCAAAATAAAATGTAAAGTTTGTTTCACAGAGGATGTAGATGGGTACGCTGGGTTTCGTCTTGACCATAGCCGGGCAGCGCTGCTCATTATTTTATGTGGGACAGCCCAAGTTCTGCAGACAATGTTTCAAGTATGGTCATACTAAGGAGGATTGTGATGATGGGGTGTGCTGCAGGACCTGTGGGCAGCCTGGTCATCAGGCGGCCGGTTGCCCCAAGCCTGCGCTGTGTGACCTGTGCGGGAAAACTGGGCATAAGGCCAAAGACTGTGATCTCAAGAGAGGCAGGAATGTTTTCTTATGCCAATGCAGTTGGGGGTCCAAAAGACACTCCACAGTCTGTCAGAGTGTGAGCCTGCAGTCCTCAACTGAGGAGCAGGACAGAGGGGGGGGGGATGTGACTGTGGAGGGGAGGGCACAGCCTGTGGCAGAGGTGGGGGAAGTTCAAGACCCATTACCCAAAAGGAAGGAAAGGAGGGCCCAGGGACCCAGTAGGGGGGAGAGTCAAAAGGGGCAGGTGGAGGAACCCAGTGGAAGCGTAAGTGACAGTGCCTTGCAGCGGTGGCAGCCGGGGAGGAGGTGGAGTCTAAAGTGCAAGGGTGGGGGTCAGCAGTAGAAATGGAAGAGGAGGAGGGGGAGGAAGAAGAGGAGAGTGACATGGAGGGGGAGTCGACCACATCTGACTGCCCTCTCACAGCAGCCCAACGGGAGAAAGTATGCTTGCCAGGGATCTGGAAGTATCTGAGTCAGAAGAGTCAGAAAGAGAGGAGTTTAAGAGGAAAGACAAAGGTGGAGGTGGGACTGGCTCTGTCTGACTGATTGGCCTGCATTGCGTCAGGTGAATGTTAGGGGCATTGGTTCCTCAATTAGGAGGGCCGCTGTCCTGGATGAACTGAGCAGGATAGGTTGTGAAGTGGTGTGTGTACAGGAGTGTATGCTCAACAATGCTCCCAGGCAGAATGAATGGATACACGGACAGTCTGAATGGTCAGTGACGTGTACAAACAAAAACAAAGGTGTTGGTGTGCTTGTGAGAGGTAACTCTAAAATTTTGAGTTATAAAATTATTATCCCTGGGAGGTTATTGCAAGTACAGATGGGTGGTCTGGGGTTTGAGTTCCGTTTATTTAATTGTTATGCCCCTGCAGTGAGAAGTGAAAGACGGGTTCCTGGAGACGCTGGCGTTACACCTGCCCGGTAGGTGCCCGACAATACTAGTGGGGGATTTAAATTACATCAGAGAGGTGGGTGATAGAGAGAGTGGTTCTGTGTTAACTCTTGATAGCACCTCGGTGGTGTTGAATAATATTATTTCTGATTTTAAGTTGAGTGATGTTGGACGGGAGCTTGGATCTGAGGAAAACAAGTTTACTTTCTTTTCTGACCAGGGGATGGTTAAGTCCCGTATTGATTTCACATTGGTGTCCGAGACAGTGAACCTCGTGTCATTTGAATCCAAGGTGGTCGGGTTTTCAGACCATAGTGTATTGAAAATAGGGGTGGAGTTAAGTTCTAAAGTAAAATATGGGCGGGGTTTGTGGAAATTAAATGTTAACCTTCTGAATAATAAGAGGGTGACAGATCCTTTTGAGTTGTTTTTTAAGTCTTTGGTTAAATGCAAAGGTGAATTCTCAGAGGTTCTGAGTTGGTGGGACTGGGCCAAACTTGAAATACAAAAATATTTTAAGAGATGGAGTGTGAGGTTGGCTAGGGAGGAAAGAAGGAAGGAGCGTGAGATGGTGGAAAGGTTGCACATGCTATTTAAGTTACAGACAGCTGATGTGGAGGTGGGAAGTCACCTGGCCAAAGTGCGGGAGGAGAAGAGGAAGGTCCTAAGAGACAAAGGGAGGAGGATTATTTATCACTCCCGTGTAGAGCAATTGGAACACGATGAAAAGTGTACCCGGTTCTTCTTTAACCGCTTGCCGACCGCTGGTCGGCAATTGACGGCGACAGAGTGGCTCTTTCCCGCAAAACGCCGTCATACGACGGCAGCTGCGGGATCGAGCTTAGTGAGCGCGCGCCGCCGGAGGGGCGCCCACTGTGTTCGGGGAGGGCCAGGGAGCGGGTGCGGCGGCTTCGATTGCCGCCGGCCACCCGCGATGCCCCCCCCGGAGTGAAAGAACGGAGGTCCGTGTAAGTAAACACGGACCTCCGTTCTGTGAAGGGGGAAGAGCTGTGATCACAGCCTTCCTGTATATGGGGGCTGTGACCACTTCCCTTCCCCAGCTTGGGCAGTCCCCCCACAGTAAGAACACACCCAGGGAACACAGTTAACCCTTAGAGCGCCCCCTGCAGGTTAACCCCTTCACTGCCAATGGCATTTACACAGTAATCAGTGCATTTTTATAGCACTGATCGCTGTATAAATGCCAATGGTCCCAAAAAAGTGTCATGTCCGCTGAAATATTGCAGTACCGCTAAAAATCGCAGATCGCCGCCATTACTAGTAAAAAATAAAAAAAAAACCCCAAAAATGAATTCTCATCATCTGTAAACGCGACCACTTTTGCGCAAACCAATCAATAAACGCCGATTGCGATTTTTTTTATCACAAATATGAGGAAGAATATAAATCGGCCAAAACCGATGGAAAAAAATGTTTTTTTATATTTTTTTTTTGGATTTGTATTTTAGCAAAAAGTAAGTTTGGTTTTTTTTTTGCAAAATTGTCGCTATTCTTTTGTTTATAGTGGCGATCAGAAATGACGCAGCGGTGATCAAATACCACCAAAAGAAAGCTCTATTTGTGGGAAAAAAAGGACGCAAATTTTGTTTGGGTACAACGCGGCACGACCGCGCAATTGTCAGTTAAAGCGACGCAGCGCCAAATCGCAAAAAGGGCTCCGGTCCTAAAGCTGGAAATCCTTCCGGGGCTGAAGTGGTTAAGAAGGCCTTTCATAAATGGGAAGCTTTGTTGTCTGTGCTAGGGGCCCAAGGTGAAGTAGAGGGAGAGGGAATGATGGAAGAGGTGAGAACCTTTTACGCTAACCTCTTCAAAGGGGGTCAGGATGTGGAGGAGGGGGAAATGGAGGACTATTGTGAGGTGGTCAAGGGGAGGCTGGGGCCAGAGGATATTGAGGACCTAGCAGCTCCAGTTCACAAAGAAGAAGTACTTCTGGCAGTCAAGGGGACGGCCTCTCAGCCAAGTTTTATAGCTTTTTTGGCAGGTGATCGACAAAGAGGTATGTGAAGTAGTGTGTCATGCCTTCTCAAGTGGTGAAATGAGTGGTTCTATGGTGGAGGGGGTCATTACCTTGATGCATAAAGGGAGGGATAAGAAAGACCTACAAAATTGGAGACCAGTCTCCCTGCTGAACGCCCACTATATGATCTTGTCAAAGGTGATTGCAAATCGGTTAAGGGAAGTGGCAGCGAAATTAAATAGTGACCATCAGGCATGCGTTGTTCCCAATAGAAGAATTTCAGACAACCTTATTCTCCTGAGGGACATGATTTTCTACTCTAGGTCACACAACAGTCCGTTGGTTGTGGAAAGTATAGACTTTGAGAAGGCCTTTGACAGGGTGTCTCATGCCTTTTTGCTACGAGTGTTGCGGAGCATGGGACTCCCTGAGTCAACGTTGAAAGTCATTGCGGGCTGTGACGAACGCGGGTATCAGATCGCTGCCCTCCTCACCGATCGGCAACCAAGGACCCCTCTGATCCAATACCGCACTTGTCACGAACGTAACAATGCCACTCTCAGCTGCTTTCAGCACAAAGATGTCCCAGTTTGCGGGACCACCATCTTGGTGTCAGCCGCCTGAGAGCGTTTGTTACCGGGCTAATTCAAACAATTAACCCTTTCTCTGCCACCACTTCTGTTATTTTCCGGCCAGAAGATCTGGATATACTGTAACAATACCAGTATTTTAGAGCAACACCTGTACACACACTGTCACCTGCAGACAGGTATATTCAGATGCGTTATTCTAAAGACAATAGCGCTCTTCGAAGGAACAGATTCGTAATAGTTGCGTTAAGAGCTTTAGAGACAAAATTAACACTTTTCAAAATAAGGTTTAATAATGAAAAGGTCAAGTTTTAGGTGCAGTAAAATATTTACAGAAAAATAAAAGTACAAAGTGAGACAAATGTACAGCGAAAGAGAACAGATTGAAAAATACCTTGCCTTTGAAATGTCTTTGCTTAATCAGTGTTTTTGAAGATGATTCCCTGGTTCTCTGATGGTTGATGTTAAGGTAGAACTCCTGTCTGATGGTCACAGTCTCTTTTCTTTGAGACACCAGGGGTGGGGCTGTACCTCTTCTGGCCATTCGTAGAAGAGAGGGAGTTTCCTTAGACCATGTCCAGGGCGGACCGTGAAGATACATGCTGCATAATCATGCATGGATCATAACTTGTTACTGGATTATCTTTCATATTTTGCAGTATGAAATTTAATCTCAGCTTGCAATAAGCTTTCATATGACTCCAAACATGAGAATTCTAAAACCTTATAGGACCCTGGGGAGGGAATGGGCTAATTCTATCCCTCCTTGGGTGACAAGGGGTGAATGTTTGTACTTGAATTATCCGGACCGAAATTCTACATTCAAATATGTCATGTTCATCGCTATGGCGTACCTATAGCGGAAGTTATGACTGTATGTAAGTTTTCATGTAAGTGTAAGGCAGCAAGAGAGAGTCATCCCTAGGTCAGACCTGCCAGGGTAATTTATGGGCCAACAGCAGTGTCTTGTATGTTTGTTCAAGATAAGTGGACAGGGCCTTCCTGGCCATAAACCGTAATCAGAGCCTCCTTTTTAAATTGGCCTGTCCATTCCGCAGAGGGGGTTGGGGAAAGGGGACCAGATGTTCTAGCAGCCATGTTAGAAGGAGAGAGAGAAAAAAACTTAACTATCTACGTAGCTTCCCTGCCAAGATGGAGTCAGTGTCACTTTAGGCCTGGCATCGTTACCTTGCGTGGGTCTCACGCATGATACCATCACACGGGCCTGTATAGGAACATTTCTAGCCAAGTGCTGGTAAATGGAAATCTGAGCGAACCATTTCAGGGGTGCCCACTCTCGCCCCTGGTTTTTATTGCAGTGGTAGGACCCCTGCTTCAGAGGATCCAGATGGACAAAGTACATAAGGGGTTCATAATCCCTGGTACTGGTGGGTTAAGTGTGAAGACTTTGTCATATATGGATGACATAGTCATAATAGGAACTTCTCAGAGAGATCTGGACCGTGCAAAGTTACAGCTGCGCATCTTTTGTGGCGTTACTGATATGGCTGTCAATTGGCGGAAGTGTCAGCTGTGGCAGTTGGGCTGAGTGATCCCTATTAAGTCAGATGAGGTTGTGGAGGTGGAGGAGATTAAAGTTCTGGGGGGCGAGTCAAGCCATAACAATTTGCTTACAAAAGTGAAAAGGAAGTTGGGTCTTTGGAAACTGAGGGACTTGTCCCTGCAGGGTAGGACCCTCATAACCAGGGCAGTGATCCTTCCCCTATTACTATATACCTGTGTTGTGCTGCCTCCTGGGGTAAGAGGTGGGTACAAAAAGTTACAAAGGAGATGTTTTGCTTCTTATGGGGATCTTGTATGGAAAGGCTGGGCCGGGAAGTGGTAATGAGGAAGGAGGGTAACGGTGGCTTGGATTTCCCCAATATTGACCTTTTTTTGAAGTTACATTATTTGCTTTTAGTTAACAAGATGATACACGGAGGTAGTAGGGCGTTTTTTTTGGCGAAATACCTTGGTGGATGGTGCTTCGTTCTCTGGAAGTGGATGGAGAAAGATCTTACAAAGCCTTACGCCTTAGTGGTCGCTCCATTCTATTTAGTTTTGGAGACGATCAGAAAACAGTTGGGTGTGGAGGATGTGGGACCGGTGGAACTGGGGAAGGAGGTTATTATGAGGAGGTGGCGGTAAAAGGAAATAACGAGCCCTTTAGTGTACCTGAGCTATAAACAGGTTAGTCTTACTTGGGAAAGATTTAAGATCGCAGGTATCTCTAGCAAGCAGAAAGACATTACATGGATGACACTATATGAATGCTGCCCTACAAGGGTATTCATGAAGAATCGGGACCTGTGCAGGTCTGACAGGTGCCCGAGGGTGGGGTGGGAAGTCCTGAATACCTAAGTCATTTATTTTTCAGCTGTCCATTCACAGTGCGAATCTGGAGGATGTTCTGCCGCTTCTATCCTGCAGTCCTGAAGATGCGCTATCCTGATGTCAAACAGTTTGTGTCCGGCTGGGTGGAGGGTGAAGAAAGGACTTCCTGGCCTTTCTTTATTATTTTCAGAGAAGCTGTTTGGGAGGCACGAAATATTTTTGTTCTTAAAAAAGAAGAGCTGTCACCTGAGAGTATTGGCAAACTAATTTTGGCCAGACTATACACATGCTACATGTACGATGTGTTTAAAGTAGGCAAGTTGGAAGCTGATAATTTGTGGAAAGTGGAGGAGTGGAACGCTTTAATGCGATACTGAGAAGTTTGGGTAAAAAAATAATGCATTATACTTGAATTTCCAAAATAATGTTTTACTGCGAAAACCTGAACTTCAGTTGGTGAAGGATTTTGTTGGTATTATTTGCAGTTTACTGAGGAAAAAAAAAAAAGAAAAAATTTTGTGGAAGGAATGAAATTTTGCTAATGACAAATGTTTTACTAGAGCTGTTTGTTTGCTGAAATTATTGTGCATTTTGACCATCAAAAGTGGCTTGATTTTACCATGCTGTCAGATTGGGGTGTGTATTGTTTGTCTTACCATGCATTCTTCTAGGAGAAAATACTCACCAATGTTCTTGATTTAATATGTGCCTTTTTTAATATTATGTTGTAATGCTTTGTTAGAATGACTGCTAATTATCTTTCTGTAATTTTGCAGCTAATAATGTCATGTGGGTGTTTAGTCATTTTATGAAATGTGCGGGCAGTTATGGACGGTGAAACTAAAACTGTCCACTGTAAGGTTTAGTCCAATTTTAGATTGTAAGCTCCTATGAGCAGGACCCTTCGAACCCAATTGCTAACTGTTTTGCTAAATGTGTATATACTGTAAATACTTTAATGCCAGTAAAAATGTACATACTTGTGTTTCTGTTGGCAAAATAAAATCAAATTGATTTTGCTTGTTGCTCTTTTTTGTAACTTTTTAAATTAGTTTTGGGGGGTGGTGGTTTTGGGGAAGTAGATTACCTTTCTCAGGGCCGCTTCACACTGCTGCGATGTCCGAGATCGGATGTGATTCGCACTGCAGTGCAAATCACATGCGATCTGTGCTATGCAAATTCAGCCATACAGATAGTATGGCTGAATTTGCATCACATCCTGACCAAATTCGCCCAGGACCCTTTTTTTGTTACGCAGCAGAATCAGATCACATGGGTGTTCACATCCATGCAATCCGATTCTTGTCCGAATTTGCAGTTTGCAGTGCGATCTGCAAACTGATTTGGGGGTGTCATTAGCTTTCTATTGACACAACCAGCAGTTTGCATATGGCAGTGTGAACTGTCTAAGTCTGATGCGATGCGTGAACCCGCAGTGGATTCGCAGGGTTCCTGCATCGCACTAGTATGAACCAGCACTGATAAATCATCTTCTCATTTATATTTGCATAGTCCTTACAGATATACATCAGCAGGAAGTGTAATGTGGCTGGAAACAGGAAGTGCTGTGTGCACATGGGCTGCAAGCAATTGGGTGGTGATGCCAAATAAATCAATGAACCCCATCCACACCACATATAGCTCCCACATCCTCCCGTTCATTGATCAAAAATGTAATTTCAACTTGCTTGCGGCTATAATGTATTGTCCCCCCAATCCATACCAAGCCCTTTGGCTCAGGGATGGATTTTAAGGGGAAGCCCACTCCAAATGTTATTACAAAACGGTGGGGGATCCCCCCCAAACTCCTGACCCTTTGTGAGCATACAGCCTGGAGGTCAGAATGGGGGAGACAAGTGAGGGCCTGCCCCCCCTCCTGGAACAAACCAGGCCACATGCCTTTAACATGAGGGGGTGTGTGCTTTGGGGTGGGGGGGCTTTGTGTTACGAGGGAGCCAGGGGAGCGGGTAGGGGGGACTCCATGTCCGCCGGCTATCTGCGATCACTCCCCCGCAGTGACAGAATGGAGGTCCGTGTATGTAAACAACTGATCTCCATTCTGACAGGGGGGAAGGAGGGTGATCGTATCCTCCCTGAATATGGGAACCGCAATCACTCTCCTCCCCCACTCAGCCCAGCCCCCACACAATTAGTAATACATACCAGGGAACACAGTTAACCCCTAGAGTGCCCCCTAGCGTTAACCCTTTCCTGCCAGTGATTTTTATACAGTAATCAGTGCATTTTCATAACACTGATGGCTGTATAAATGCCAATGGTCTCAAAAAAGTGTCAAAATTGTCCAACTTGTCCGCCGCAAAGGAATGAAAAAAGTGGATCAGCTGCACTCCCAATCTGATGCAAAATTGAAGTTTATTAGGAGATCATAAGATCAAAATGTATAAGAGCAAAAAGGTACAGCAAAAATGGTAACGCATTTCACACGTCTAGCGTACTTCGTCTCAACCATGGCAAACATACAATCACCTCTGTTTAAATACACATAAAATCACATTAACAGAATCAAAGGTGTCATCATTCAGGTAATTGACGTTTCTCTCTCAATTCTTTGTGTGATCACAGCAGTCCATATAATTTTCCATCCAAAATCCCAAATTGCACACATAGGAAAAAATAATATTGGACTTAGCGAAGTGGCTGTAAAAAGGAGGAAGAAAACACGCTCATGTATATGTAGCGGAATGTTCTAATTATAAAAGTGGGTCAAATCCCACTCAAAATTCAACCCCATTGGGAGCCTAGTTTGTAAAGAAAAAATCCAAAATACTTCATGTCTACAAAGTATATTAAAACTATCCCCCCCCCCCCCCCAGGTGCTTTGATTTTTCTCTATGCCTTAGATTTGTACAAGAGAAGTGTCACCCATATGTGCATCATTCAACTGCCTGAATGTGGTCATTCAGACGGTCCTGTAGTCTGCGTGTCGTCCGCCCCACGTATTATATTGCACAGACTTTACATGTTATCACATAGACAACGAGTCTAGTGTTGCAATTAACAAATGTGTTGATGCCGAATGACCTACCACTGACTGTCGATCCAAACCGATCCGCCACAATCAATCTAGGGCAGCAAGCACAACTATCTGAACCACATCTGAAAAACCCAGTAAAGTCTAACCATGTTTTATTACGACCCCGAGAAGTAAAGTAACTGGGTGACAATGAACTGGCCAGAGTAGGTGCGTGCTTGAAAACCATTTTATAACCCCTACTTAGAATTTTTTGATAACGATCGTCTTCATATAAACGGGATATTACACTCAACTATTCTCCTGATTTTCCCTGACTCTAGACTGTATGCTTTGGAAAAAAAAACAGACCATCTCTTAGACCTGGGGTAGTTCCTTTTTTACGTTTCTTATCTATAACAGTGTTTCCCTGGGTGTTTGTTCTGCTATGGCTACTGCTCTATTAAGAGTCCAGACCTGGTATCCTCTGGCTTGGAATCTATTAAACATTTGTGTTTTCTCTGATTTAAATTCTTGAGGGTCACTGCAGATTCTGTGCAGCCTTAGGAACTGACCCAAGGGAATACCTCGGGTCACGTGTCCAGGATGACCAGAATCTGCTCGTAACGAAGTATTCCTTGATAAAGGTTTTGTATATGCTGGAAGTTGCCCGTTTTCCTCTGTGTGTGATAGAACTACATTCAAAAATGGGATAGAATTGCCGGTTTGTCTGCACAGTGAAACAGAGGTTAAGTTCATTGTTGTTTAAATACTGTAAAAACTCCTCCATTTTATTCCATCTGTGCAGATGAACAGCAGATCATAAATGTAGCACCAGTAAAACTTAATGGCACCTCTAAAGGGATTCCTGTTACTGTAGATGAACTCGCTCTCCCACCAACCCATATACAGGTTGGCGAAAGAGGGTGAAAAACATGCCCCCATGGATGCACCACATCTCTGAAGGTAAAACGGTCCATCAAAACCAAAGAAATTATGGGTAAGGAGATATTCTAAACACTCAATGGTGTATTCTTTCAAGGTTATTGAATACCCACTGTATCTGTCCAAATAATATTCCACAGCTCGCAAACCTAATACATGTGGAATTGATGAATACAGGCTAGCTACATCGCTAGTTATCTATACATCTCTTTCTACCCATCTAACTTGTTCACATTCAATAATTCCTTGGTGTCTCTGAGAAAACTGGGTAATTGTCTGACAAGAGGGTGAAGTTGGTAGTCAATCCAAAAACCCAGATTTTCATTCAGAGAGCCAATACCAGCCACTATGGGACATCCCGTTAGTGGCTCAAGTCCCTTGTGGGTTTTGGGGAGATGGTGGAAGATGGGATATACAGTATAATCAGGTACCATAGCTTCTCCATCTTTTTTTGAAAGGATCCCCAAACAAATACCCTTAGATACCAAACCTTCCAAAACATGCTTGTATTCTGTTGTGGGATTCCCTCTCAATTGTTCATAAGTATTGGATTCTGACAGCTGTCTGAGTGCCCCCGCTTTATATGCGGAAGCATCCTGGACAACTACCAGCCCATCCTTATCCGAGTTTTTTTATCACTAAAGAGGAATCCTGACTAAGCTCAACAAGGGAATTCCTTTCTTCTCTGGATAAATTGTCATTATACACATGTTTCTGTATCTGGGAAGCTAGCCTTGTAAGGTATCTTTCAACATTCTTTTGAAATGTATCAAGTGCTTTTCCTCTGGAGCTAACGGGATAAAAATCAGATTTCAGCCGAAAGGGAGCTGTCATTGAGGGGGTACTCTCTGGCAGCTGGCTCATATGAGATTCATCCCGTAGCTCCTCTAAATCTTGTATCATACATATATCCTGAAAATCTAAACTCTCCATTTCATCATAACTTACAACACTGTTATTCAAGTTTTCTTGGTCACCTTTATTATCTTGATAATAATACCTGCGGAGTGTCAATTTTCTGGCAAACTTATTAACAGCTATAACAATTTGAAACAAATTGAAATGCCTGATAGGAGAGAAGTTCAAACCTTTGCTCAAAAGTGTCCTCTCTGATGTATTGAGTACCCGGCTGGATAGATTCAAGATGTTTGTGCAGTCCCCAGGCGTTTGGCTCTCAAATTGTAAGAGCCTCCGCTTCCTTCTCCCCCCTCTGCGGGTTTTCTTGTAGAGTCTTTCCTCTTCTTCCCTTTCTTTTTCTTGGAGGAGTCTTCCCGCTGTGAGTTTAAACTCGCTGGGGTAGAGACCACCAGAGCTGATTGAACACTTCTTTCAGGTGATGATTCCGATCCTGTGTCTCCCAGGGTGTAATCCAAGATTTCTGTTACTGTGTCACTGAAGCTGTTTTGGTTCCCCAACAGTTTCTTAGATAGGCGCTGTGTAAAAGGCTTCTTCCAAATGTATACTGTGTTTGATTCATAATCGAATTGAGCTCAAAGTAATTTCTCTTTTTTAACTTCAATTATGCCTTTTTCCACCGGATCTAGTTTGTCACTTAACTTGAGGTCCAGTTCCTTGAACGAAACAGTTTCTTTAACCACTTCACCCCCGGAAGGATTTCCAGATTTAGGACCGAAGCACTTTTTTCAATTTGGCACTGCGCCGCTTTAATTGGTAATTGCACGGTCATGCAATGCAACACCCAAACGAAATTTGCGTAATTTTTCCCCCCACAAATATAGCTTTCTTTTGGTGATATATGTTCACCACTGCACTTTTTATTTTTTGCGATATAAACAAAAAAATAAAGAAAATTTAGAAAAAAAAATGATATTTTCAACTTTATGTTATTACAAAAATACAATAAATTAAATTTTAGTCATAAATTTTTGTCAAAATGCATTTAGCCACATGTCTCGGGTAAAAAAAAAAGTAAATTAGTGTATATTTATTGCTGTGTGCAAAAGTTATAGCGTCTACAAATTAGGGTACATTTTCTGACATTTCCGCAGCTTTTATTTTATAACTGCCTATCTCATTTCCTGAGGTGCTAAAATGGAGGGACAGTACAACCCCCCCCCCCCAAATGACCCCATTTTGGAAAGTAGACACCCCAAGGAATTTGGTGAGAGGCACGTTGAGCACAGTGAATATTTTATTTTTTTGTCATAAGTGATTGAAAAATTACCAAAAACAAAATATTTACACAAAGTTGTTACTGAAATGATATATTGCTCACACATGCCATGGGTATGTGTGTAATTACACCCCAAAATACATTCTGCTGCTTCTCCTGAGTATGGGGATACCCCATGTGTGAGACTTTTTGGGAGCCTATCGGTATACGGGACCCCAAAAACCAATCACTGCCTCCATCCCATACTACCTATCTCAGTTTTGGAGGCCATGAAATGCCCAGATAGCACAAACCCCCCCCCCCCCCCCAAATGACCCCATTTTGGAAAGTGGACACCCCAAGCTATCTCCTGAGAGGCATGTTTAGTCCATGGAATATTTTATATTTTACCACAAGTAAAAAGTTTCGGGGAAATTACAATTTTTTTTTCACAAAGTTGTCACTAAATGATATGTTGCTTGAACATGCCATGGGTATATGTGAAATTACACCCCAAAATACATTCTGCTGCTTCTTCTGAATACGGGGATACCACATAAGTGAGACTTTTTGGCAGTCTAGCCGTGTACGGAACCCCAAAAACCAATCACAATCACCGCCTTCAGGCTTTCTAAGTGCGTAAAAAGGTGATTTTACTCCTCACTCCCTATCACAGTTTCAGATAGCATAAATGGTGTCATTTGGGGGGGGGGGGGGGGTTTGAACTGTCCTGGCATTTTATGCCCAATATCACCCACTCTTCTAACCACTTGAACCAACAAGTCTTTTCTGACACTTTTTGTTTACATGAAAAAATACTTTTTTTTTGCTAGAAGATTACTTTGAACCCCCAAACATTATATATGTTTTTTAAAGCAGAGGCCCTACAGATTAATTTGAATTGATTGAATTTTAATGAACAAAAACACACTATTTTGCCCAAATTTTTTGTGAAATATTAAAAGTTGATCTCATGTCCAGTGCATGGACACCAAACATGACATGCTTTAAAAATGACGCACACCCACAAAGCAGCGACAAACTATATACATTTTTAATAGCCTTTAAAGGCCTTAACAGGTTACCACTTTAGATCTCCAGAGGAGGTCTACTACTAGAAGTACTGCCCTCGATCTGACGTTGGCGTTGATACCTCACATGCATGGTGAAATTGTTGCTTACATACGACACGAGACTGACGCTTGCGTCCACCTTTGCACGCGTGCACGGGGGGGGGGGGGTCAGGGGTGCAATTTTTTTTTAATTATTCATTTTGCTTTTTATTTTATTTTTACACTGTCCCTTTCACCTTTTTTATCATTTTTATTTTTATCACGGGGATTTTAAATATCCCCTATCATAAAAATAGGTATTGTCGCATTTTTTTTTAAAATTTGGGGTCTACTAAACTCTAGATCTTTCCCCAGCCCTTAAAGCATCTGACCACACCAAAATCGGTGTGATAAGATGCTTCCCCAATTTCCCAATGGTGCTGTTTATATCTGGCGAAACCGAAGTCACAAAATGCTCGTAGCCTCCAGTTTCTTAGGCCATGGAGATGATTGGAGCCATTCTAGTCTTCAATCAGCTCTATGGTCAGGTGGCAGAACCACCAGTTGCATTCTCGCGTTCCCCGGTGGGACAGGAGAGCCTGAGAAGACCAGCAACATACTAGTATGTTGCTGGTCCTTGTTGGACATATATTGTAATGTTCTTTTTTTCATGCAGCCTGTGGGTTAAATGAAAAAAAAAAAAAGAATCAAGCGGTGGGTATGCCCACCATTAGAAAACCTCCCTTCATTCTCCCAATTCTAATGGTGGGCATAACCACTTTTTAAAAAAAATATACCGGAGCATAGGGGCAATCCGCCCCAATTTCCACCCACTGCCCCTATGCTCCGGTATATTTGCTCTTTTTTAACTGTAGTGGTGAAATCACAAACAGATATGCATACAAAATATTAACAATAGAGAGAAATTAGAGAGAAAACAAGAGAGAGAGAGAGAGAGAGAGTAAAAAAAGAAACATACAACTGTTTTTGTTTTTTTTATTTAATTTTTGTTTTAACATTTTTTAATTTTTTTTGTTGTTTTTTGTTGTTTTAAATTTTTTTATGTTTTTTTTTTTTTTTTTTTTTTTGGTACACCTTTTTTTTGTAACTAAAAACTAACTGGTTCCAACTTTGGGTCTCTCAAAATGCACTGGCATCTTTGGAGACCCTATGTACATGTGCCTAATCACTGTGTCTGCTGTACCCTACGCTAATAATTCACTAATGTGTGATAGCGTTCAAAACATTCATCGATACAGAGACCAGGCTGGTCAGGACAGGTGGGGCAATAAGTGTGGGTGTCACCCTTGTATCCGCGTCGTCTGCAGACACAACATCTCTTTTGGGGTGTTCTGTGGCCTGGGGTACCATGGAGGACACGTGGAAAGTGCCTCCCATGCATCTGGAAACAGAAGAGCTGTGACGATCTCTTCCATGAATTTGAGGAAGGATCCCGTGAGTCCTGACGCTCTGTATAAGAAATGAGCGTTCAGCAAAGCCAATTGAAAAAGGTATATAGACACTTTTTTGCACCAGCTTCTAGCCTTGCGGCTGATTAGGTTCGGCGCCAGTAACTGGTCATTGAGGTCCATCCCTCCCATATTTAGGTTATAATTGTGGACACAGAGGGGTTTCTCCACAACACCAGTCGCCGTAGAAATTTGGATGGTTGTACCTGCATGAAGGGAAGTCAGAAAGAAAACATTCCGATTATCCCAACACTTCATTGCGAGCAAATTATTACACTTCAAGCAGGCTCTCTCCCCCCGACTAAGACGGGAATCTATAAGCCTTTGGGGGAAGCCCCGGCGATTAGGTCCCATGGTGCCACATGCACCAATCTGATGAAGTGGCACGCTCGTGTAATAATTGTCCTCGTACATGTGGTACCCCTTTCCGAATAAGGGTGACACCAAGCTCCACACATTCTTGACAGAGCTCCATATGTAGTCTGGGCATCCTTCCGGCTCTACGTGATTATCTTTGGCCTCATAAACCATGAAACTATGTGTATAGCCTGTGGCCCTGTCACAGAGCTTATACAGTTTGACCCTGCATCTGGCACGCTTGCTGGGGAAGTACTGCTTGAAAGCAAGACGGCCAGGAAATTTAACCAGGGACTAGTCCACGCACACAACTTGGTTGGGAATAAAAAGTGCGGCGAACTTAGTGTTAAAGTGGTTTATGAGGGGCCGAATTTTGTAGAGCCAGTCAAATTCAGGGTCACCCCGTAGACGACTGATTTCATTGTCACTGAAGTGCATGAACCGCAAAATCTGCTTGTATCATGTCCTGGCCATGCAAGCAGAGAACAGGGCATATGGTGAATTGGGTCAGTGGACCAATATGTCCGCAACTCAGTTTTTTTAGTTATGCCCATGAGGAAGGAAAGGCCCAGAAAGGTCTTAAATTCTGGAAACGTGATTGGTTTCCAGTCTCTGGCAAGTGTTAAATGGGGATTAGCGGCAATGAATTGACCAGCATATAAATTGCTTTGGTCCACTAAAGATCTATAAAGATCTTCCATGAAATACAGCGAATAAAAATCAATGGCCGTAAAATCAGCTTTATTCACTGTGATTCCAGGTTGGGCAGTGAATGGGGGAGGTACGGGCGCTGCATCAGTGGTGGGTTGCCAATCAGGGTTTGCAAGCGCGTCAGGAAGGGCACTATGGGTTCTGCGGGCCTGTGTTCATCTTCTTTGTGGCTGCGGGACACTACTCGTGCTAGCCACACCAGCTTGAACTGCACTTATGGGACTCGCCACGTCACCACGCGATACTGCAGTGCTGGTTCATTTACTACCAGGATGCACTAGGCCGCTGGTGCTTGCCAGGTCACCAGGAGTAGCGGAGCTAGTACTGGCTCTCTGCTGCATACGAGAGCCCTGTGGTTCATGCACATCAGCAACAGCAGAACGGGGTCTGGTATGCCTGACCCTAGCAGGGACCACAACTCCTTCATCAGAGCTATCTGACAGGGTGCCGTGCTCTCTACAGGTTCATATGCTGAGCCTAATTCTGACAGTGAGGCTTCCCCATCGCTCTCATCTGTCATACTCAGCATAGTGTAGGCCTCTTCGGTAGTGTACCTCGGATTGGACATTTTGAACTTTCTAAATTTATAGGTACACTACCGTGACTCACAGGCAAAAAAGGTGCACCTGGTTGTCAGTGCCTGTTTCAAACACTACCAAATTCACTGTCAGATTTCGCAGGGATTGGGCGTGATCTCTGCGAACGCTGCAGATATGTGTTCTGTGTTTTGTTAGTGACAGCGATCTATTGATCCTTCACTTGGGTAGGCTGGGCTGGGCGGAGGGGCTAAACGCAGGTGCTAGCAGGTATCTGGGCTGATAGTGGGGACGCTAATATATTTCTGATCAGATCGCAGATATTGATCTGATCAGATACTTCAGTAATATCTAACACCTATTTAATGTGTGTGTGTGTGTGTGCCAGAGTATCTAACTACCTGGCCCTGCCTGGGGTTTACACTGACCCTAACGCACACTAAAACCTAACCGGGGTCACAGCCGGGCGATCTGGGGTTAAAACCTATAAAAGGTATATAAAATAATATACGGCGGGTAATCTGATTAAAAAAAAAACTATCTAGCTCGCTAGCATCACCTGTGACACTTATACGGGGATCACAGGTGACGGGGCAATGAAGGGGATAAAAACTTTATTAAGGGGGGCAAGGGGGGGTATTTACACCTAACTAGGCCTATAACTACCTACCCTAACACTGATTTAGTGTCACAAGGGTCACAAGTACAGCGATCAGTAAAAATCATATCACTGCACTATATGACACTGTGACAGGGGTTGACAGGAGTGAAGGGGTTAACTGGGGGGAGGGGGGGCAATGAGAGGGTTAAAAGTGTGCCTAACTGTATTGGTGTCAGTGTAGTGTTGTGCAACTTACTTTTAGATGCTCTCTCTTCTCCTCGCTGAAACCGAAAAGGGCTTCAGGGAGAAGGTTGAGCTCACTTCCTCTGCTTCTGTTTACATTTTAGAGGCAGAGGAGCAATGTCATTCATCAGGACTGATCGGAGGAGCCAGGCCAAATATCATTGATACCATATGATCGGTCCTGACGGCGTTTCGCGATAACGAACCATCTTGCCGCTGTCATGCTGCGGCGGGCGGTCGGCAAGTGGTTAAAGGGTAAGATCTCTTTCTTTCTATTTCTTATTGTACCTTATCCATTTCTTCAGTTTTAGATTTAATGATAATTCTCATTAATTCAAATGAACAGGTAGATAACATATCCGTCCACGGTTTCTGCAGCTGTTCATCTTGGAGCTCATATGTGGGAAATTTTTTAAGCGAAGCACGCTAGACGTGTAAAACGCGTTACCATTTTCGCTGTACCATTTTGATCTTATGATCTCCTAATAAACTTTGATTTTGCATCAGATTAGGAGTGCAGCCGATCCACTGTTTTCATTCCATTGTTTAGCTGCAGCAACAGCAGGGCGTGCACCCCTTCTGAAGATCAGTTTTGAAGCCAGCAGGTGCACATCACCTAGAGCCGCCTTTGGAACACTATTGGGACTGGATGTCCGCCACAATGTCGCAGTCCCGCTAAAAATCGCAGATCGCTGCCATTACTAGTAAAAATAAATAATAAAAACCCCATAAATTAATTAATTCTGTTCGTAAACGCTGCATAAACCAATCAATATACGCCGATTGCGATTTTTTTTACCAAAAATATGAGGCAGAATATATATTGGCCACAACCGATGAATACATTTATTTTTTAACATTTTTTTTTTGGATTTGTATTTTAGCAAAAACTAAGAAATATTGTTTTTTTCAAAAAAATTGTTGCTCTTTTTTTGTTTATAGCGGTGCTCAGAAATGACGCAGAGGTGATCAAATACTACCAAAAGAAAGCTTTATTTGTGGGAAAAAAAGGATGTCAATTTCGTTTGGGTACAACATCGCAGGACCGCGCAATTGTCAGTTAAAGCAACGCAGTGCCGAATCTCAAAAAGCGCTCTGGTTCTAAAGTGGGAAATCCTTCCGGGGGTGAAATGATTAATCGCTTAATAAGTCTCTAATTACGTGAGATCTAACATTAAAACCACTTGACCTTACCAGATCTAACAAATACCTTCCAAAATAGCTAACTGGTAATTTTTTTAAGGGGGGGGGCTGATGACAGGTTAGCCCCCCCCAGCAAATAACTTCTTCTGTGTGAGATCTACCACAAACAACAATTGATCTAACCTGAGCTAACAAACTGCATAAGTTTTATTCAAAAATGTTGTTTTGGAGGCTAACCTGGCAGGTGCCATTTGTTGCCCATTTCTGGAAATGAGGACAGAAATGTGCATTACTGAAACAAGTAGGTGTGAATGCAAACTGAAGAATTTGTTTCCCACCTTTGCCCAGCCCAAGAAACAAAATCACCTAGAATATTCTAAACTCAGGTGAGAAAGCAGGGTAGAGTAGCTATCTCCATTAGATTAGGCATTAGATTGTAAGTTCTGGTGAGCAGGGCCCTCGGATTCCTCCTGTATTGAATTGTATTGTAACCGTACTGTCTGCCCTCATGTTGTGAAGCACTGTGCAAACTGTTGGAGCTATATACATCATCTCTAATAATAACAATAATAATATGCCCCTACAAAGCAGAGGTTTTACACAACGGGCCCAGATACATAAAGTAGCAATGTAAAGAGTTCTGCAGGCCACAGTAAAATGACGGCCTATGCTAGAAGTGAGGCATTATGTAACTTCTGCTTTAAGAAGACCGTCTCTTCTCGCGAGTCACTCTAATCATTGCATGCAAAATTCGGATGGAAGCCTTAACGTCATGACGTTGCATTTTTTGGACGCCTGTACGTCATGAACAGCAGGGTAGGTTGTACTTATACAACCACGCCTATAACTGTATGGAGGAAAGGATATGATGCTTCTGCGTTCGAAGGCGTGCCGTGGTCGTGGCCTGGCTCATCATGGAAACGATGCTGATTGGTGTAAAATGAAGAAACCAGGTCACGTGGACTGTCGTCGAGCGGCGCGGGGGTCGCGGGAGTCCAAGATGGCGGCAGAGCTAGTGGAAGCGAAGGTGAGACCGGGAATGAGGGGGTGATGCAAGCTAGAGCACACTTTACCCTGTGTTACACTGGTTATTGCACACTTCTTTTTTCCAGCATGCGTTTTTATGTAATGCGGCACCACCTTCTACGCCCTTATCAGCGCATCACCAGTCATTACCAGGCTTCAATTGTCCATGTTTCAGTAAGATTTTCTGGGTCTGGAAGTTTCCTATACATTTGTTAAGAGGCACTACAAGTCTTAGGTTTCTTTTATTTTTTGCTGAGTAATTCGTTTAACTGTCCGTTGGTGATTATCAGTTATCTCCTCAGATTTAGGGTGGGAAGCTTAAAGTCTTACCCGGTTTCCATGATAAATAATGCATTGATTACTTTGCTTTATATAAGTAGGAATTTGGATGAGGCATAGGAACTTCCAGTTGAGTTGACTTAGTTCATGTACGATACAAATGCAATTATTTAGCCCTTGCGGCATGTGATTATTTTTTTTTTTTTTTTTTTTTCTACATAGTGATTGTGTATGAGTATATTTTATTCTTTTTGTCTGGGTTGCTATGCAGGCTTTGAAATGTACACAACTTAGTGGTTCTGGGATGTCCACAAGTTTTTCATTTAAATACTTTAAGGTCAAAACTTCTGTAAAGTGGTATTAAAGACCCCCCCCCCCCCTTAAAATGTCATATATTGCAGCTTACCAATCATTAGATATGGTGGCTGCGTCAGTTTTCTTAGGCCGTTTTCACCTTGTGATCTGGCTAGTAATACGCCTTCTGTATGAGACCACTCTGGAGAATGAGAATAGGAGGCACAGCAGCGTTGTCAGTCTGCGGGAAGGTCAGTGTAACGTGTACTAACAGATTTAAAGCAGAGCTCCACCCAAAAGGGGAAACTCTGCTTGTTTGCCTCATTCCTTCCCCCTCGGTTGCCATATTTGGC
>BLSH010092656.1:107738-121358 GCA_018402905.1 Glandirana rugosa
GGTTGTTTTTTTTTTTTTGGTCCCCCCCCCCCCCCCCCAGAGGTTTTTATTTTGTTGGTGAGAAGCAATCTTATACACACACTTTTGGGTTCCACATATCACAGATGGCAAAAATAAAAAACAAGCACAGAGTATGTAACCCACTTCAGTATATAGCATATGCACCTGTAACTCTATCTTGTGGTCATATCCATCTCCGATAACTCAGGAGAAAACAAAGGCATAAAACAGAACAAAACAGTTAACCGGAATAAACAGTATTGCAGTTGTGCACACTCCTCCCTCTCCGAAATACCAGGAGCTCCAAGAATCTTATGTTTGACTCCTCATCCCGGAATCCCCAACAGTTTATCAAGTACCATTTGCGGGGGAGCAGCACCAGGGGATTCCAGCCACACTCGCCATATTTTGTAAAATTTGTTGGGTGCCTTCCTATGCTCGTATGTGTGCTTCTCCTTTTGATAAGGCGAACTATGCAGTGTGGGTGAGGACCCAGGTTTCCAGTTCATAGTGATGCTTTTTTTAGCGTAAAAGAATGTAATACCTAAGAGGGACTGCTTGTGTATTGGAATATTTTCCTTGTCCTCTATATAGCCCAACAGGCATCGTAGAGGATTACATATATTAGGGAGTTGCGTAAGCGAACTGAGAAACGCTGTGACCTCAAGCCAAAACTGTCCACATCATGTGGAAAACGGTACTGTCAGCCACATTGCATCTGGAGCAGAGAGCGGAGGGGATCCTACCTAGTCCTATGCAGCAAGCATGGTGTGTAGTATGATCGATTTTATAATAGTTTGGTTTGGATTAATTCATCTCTAGAAGAGATGACAGTAAGGACCTGAATTGGTAGAATTTCCTTCCAAATGTCCTCCACTTACTCCGGGATTTCCGAACACCATTCGAGTTCTGTTTGAATAAGCCTAGCCATGGTGGAGTGAAGGAGATTTTTATAGTAATTGGAGATAAGTTTCTCATGGGATGGGTCAGTTATCAATAATTCAAGTCTTGCTGCATATTCGTATTACGGAGGCCAAATTGTGTCGTGGCTGTGTGCCGAATCTGAAGGTAACGAAAGTATGTTTGGGGTAACCCGTAGTTTCTAGAGAATTCAGCAAAGGATCAGAATGTATTCTGCACAAATAGGTGAGAAACCAACCGTACCCCAGATCTCAACCAATATTTACCATCTTTCCTATGATAAAACTCCTTCAGCTGAGGATTCCCCCAAAGAGGGGTAGTAGGCGAATACTGTGGCAGATCACCGTGTGGTCATTTTTGAAATCCTTTAATATCCGTATAGTCATAGTAAGGACACCCGTTCCCTCCTGTCCCCTAGTGGACAGTCTATAAAGTAGATTCTGCAGTGATTCATATGACGATAGGATGGTGGCTTCCAATGCCGTAGCTGCGTTGTTAGCTTCTGGATGGAACCACCAATGGGCATGAGCCAGCTGGGAGGCAATATAGTAGGACTTCAGGTTGGGGAGCGCCAGTCCCCCTTCCTGTACAGGTAATTGTAATGTGTCTTTTGCTATGCGGACCGCTCTTCCTCCCCACAAAAAGGTAGCAAGAATAGATTCTATTTCGCAAAATTTCAGTTTAGGGATATAAATGGGAGAGTTGCCTAGCACATACAAGAAACATGGTAGGAATATCCTCTTGAAAATGTTGATTCTACCCAGTAAAGTTCGAGGTAGCGTGGTCCAAGTTTTCAAAGTAGTCCTTAGCCTACGAATTAGGGGGTCCAGATTTATTTGTAATATGAGATATTGGCTGCTGGCCAACAAGTCCGAGATATCTGAACGCGGGGACAACCTGCAGGGGGCAATCTGGTGGCAAGTCAATTGTGGTCTCCTGGTCCAGCATGAATAGAATGGACTTGGACCAATTCACCCTGAATCCAGAGAAGCAACCAAATTCCTCAATTTTAAGTAGGGTGGGGACTGCAGTTTGAGGGTCCGCAAGATAGATAAGCATGTCAGACATTTTTTTCTTCCAGTCCCCCTACAGTGAGACCCACTTTGGACGAGGCAGCGCTGCAAGAGGCTCTATTGCCGCCACGAATAGCAACGGCGGCAGTGCAGCCCTGTCTAGTACCCCTCCTGATTACGAAAGGATCAGAAATAGTCTGATTAACCCTCAATCTAGCTCGTGGGTTACTGTACAGCAGCCGTACCCAGGCACTAAATCTCTCTCCAAATCCAAATTTTGCCAATACTTCCAACAAATACGGCCATTCCACTGAGTCAAAGGCCTTGAGTATCCAGTGCAATAACCGCCCTGGATCCCACACGGTCGTGTTCAGCCTGCATGTTTGTCAATAGCCTTCGCAGATTAACCACTTCAGCCCCGGAAGGATTTCCAGCTTTAGGACTGGAGCCCTTTTTGCGATACGGCACTGCGTCGCTTTAACTGACAATTGCGCGGTCGTGCGACGTTGTACCCAAACAAAATTTGCGTCCTTTTTTTCCCACAAATAGAGCTTTCTTTTGGTGGTATTTGATCACCGCTGCGTCATTTCTGATCGCCGCTATAAACAAAAGAAGAGCGACAATTTTGCAAAAAAACCCAAATTTCTTACTTTTTGCTAACATACAAATCCAAAAAAAAAAATGTAAAACATTTTTTTCATCGGTTTTGGCCGATTTATATTCTTCCTCATATTTGTGATAAAAAAAAATTGCAATCGGCATTCATTGATTGGTTTGCGCAAAAGTGGTCGCGTTTACGGATGATGAGAATTCATTTTCGTAGCCGCCGCACCCGCTCCCTGGCCCTCCCCAAACACAGTGAGCGCGTGGGCGGGCCTCCGGCTGCGTGCGCTCACTAGGCTCGGTCGCGCGGCCGCCGTCATATGACGGCGATTTGCGCTCACCAGCCACCTTGTCGCCGTCAGATGCCGATCGGCGGTCGGCAAGGGGTTAATGGACTTAGACCGGCCAGGGATGAATCCCGTTTGGTCTGCTTTAAATAATAGAGGTGATTACTGTATTTAGTCAAAGGGCCAGGATCTTGGCTAGTATCTTTTTTACATCTGAGTTAATCAGGGACATGGGTCTAAATGATTCACAATAGATAGGGTCCTTGTGTGGTTTGGGGATGAGCACTATTAGCACTTCAGACATAGAGGGCAGAAGATGGCCTGTCTGAAGTGCATAATTGAATAACCTGAGCAAATGTGGGATTAATATGTCCTTAAATGTCATGTATCACTCGATAGGAAAGCCGTCCAGGCCAGGTGTTTTTTGTTCCTGGCAAACGACTGGATGGCCTTCTCCACCACCTCCTCTTTAAGAGGGGCTTCAAGGGTTGCTATTTGATCCTCTGCTAGGGGTAAGGTTATCTCGTCTAAGTAGTCATCCAGTTCAAGGATGGTATAGTGGGCCTTAGTCGTGTGCAAAGGTATAAAAGGTTACAAATGTGGTGATTGTCCTTGTTTTGCTCTACCACCACTCCCTGCTCATTCTGGAGATGCAGCATGGTTGAAAGTCAGGTCTGGGTAAGTAAGCCAACAAGCGACTATTTTTGTCACAAAATTTGAAAAGCCTGACTTTGGTACAGTAGCTTTTTCTGCGTACGCTCCTGAAGCACCATCTCCAACTACTGTGCCTTACCACGCCAGGCAACCTTATTTTCCCCAGTGGGGGAGGTAGAGTATATAGCCTCCGCCTCCCTGAGGGATTTTTTCGCATGCGTCATTCTGGGTTGGGATGCCCTGTGGGCCTGTCCGATGGCTGCGGCAAATGAGCCTCGCATTGTGGCCTTAAAGGCATCCCATACCACATCCACGGAGGCACTTAGCTGGTTGTTCACCCAAAACGAGGACATATCCTTGCTTCCCCAGTCTGTGACCGCATTATCAACCAGCCACAAGGGGCTCAGTCTCCATATCTTGTAAGAAGCGAAGTCAACCAACTAAGGCGAGTGGTCCGACACCGCCCTGGGCAAAAACCTTACATCACATATCATATTAAGCATATCATGAGATACTAGACAGAGATCTATCCTTGTCAGTGTTCCATATGTATCTGAATAGCAGGAATATTTCATATCCGCATGTCTCCACCTCCAAGCATCTGTTAAATCCTACTGTGTCAGGTAAGTCTGCAGGGGGGTGGGAGTTGTTGTGGGGCACCCCAGCCTATCTAGAGTATTCTCCAATATTGTATTGTAGTCCCCAGCTAATATTAGTGTGCCCTCCACAACACCCAGCACTGTCGCCATCAATTCTTCAAAACGTTGCCTGGTAAATGGTGGGGGGAAATCTATACTGGCAATGGTGTATGGTTTGCCCTGCAGTTCCAGTACCAGTATAACATAGCACCCCTTTGGGTCTGTTTTAATATGTTTAATAGTTATCGGGGCATATTTAGTTATCAGGATAGAGGTGCCTCTAGCATATGTGGAATAGGTGCAGTGAAGGGCATATGCTATCTTGGCCCTTTTGAGCGCCATCACCCTAGAGCCCTGCAGATGCGTTTCCTGGAGGAGGATGACATGCTGATCATGACGGGCTAAGTACTCAAACCTTAAAGAATGCTTCACCGCGGAGTTAAGCTCCCTGACGTTCCATGAAATCAGTCGTAACTTGGACATATCTCCAGCGTGAATACACTCTTAACAGGATAGCAACACCAGTGTAGCAGTAAAGGTTAAGAGGAGGAGCACTGAAAAAACTTTTGAACATTAGTTTACATGCTGTAGTTCCAGGGCTTCTCCCCATAGATGTCATAGCTTGAAAGCAGAAGTGAACAGTCAACAACACCAAATTAACCCTATCTTTAGGATAAAGCTCCAGCCAAAACAGTTTTACCTTCCAGAGTCTCAGACCCCCAAAAGCAGATATCTGAACCCACAGAAGTGAATGGTCTGACACTGCTTGGAGCATATTCAATCTGAGAGACCCTTTAGTTGTGCTATCGAGTTAGAGACCTAAGTCAATTTGCGACATCACCCTGTAAGTCGCAGAATAACAAGAGTAACTGTTTTCTTGTATTTTCAATGCTCGCTTATTTCATTGTTACTTCCTTACTTTAAATAAAAGATTTTTGGAAAAAAAAAAAAAAAAAAAAAAGAGTAACTATGTTTGCCTAGGTATCTATCTGCCACACATCTCGCAGGCCAACCTCCGATCAGCCTAGCGAAGGGAGTGAGGTTACCCAGTGTATGGTATTGACCCCAGATGGGTTAAATTTGTCCAAGGTACCATCTGGGTAATAACGTCACCCAAGACCCAAATAGGTATATTTGTATGTGGGGCTATAAATTGCGCTAGACATTTAAAGCCTCATGCACACTGAGGCTGATAAACGGACATTCAGGGGCATTTGGATGTTTTTTCCAGCTGCCCCTGAACTTATTTAATGTTATCTTATCCGTACAATTACACAGGGTCGTTTAAGGTCTTTTCCAGGCAGTTGAGTTTAGAGGCTTTTGGAACGCAAAGAAATGGGTTGAGTCGCAAGTTCAGAGGCATTTGAAATGGCAAACAGCTTGTAAACGCCGCTAAATGTGCCTAAACGCGCTAACTTGCGACTAGGAGCGTTTAGTTAACAGGCGTTTCCATTTTAAACGCCGGCTTCTAGCTGTCAAAAAAAAAAAAAATCATTTAGGGGAGGTTGAAAAAGCGTCCCATGTGCATGAAGCCTTAATGCTATCAGGAGAGAAGGGAAGAGGGACATAGATATTGGCCACTATACACAGCATGTCAGCCAGTTTACATAATCAGAATATTTATCTTCCCTGATCATCTATATGAGATTGCAGGAGGTGAAAGGGAGCATTGTTGGATACTTGTACGCTGACACTCTTGGGATATGCAGTATGCGTGGAGTGAAACTGTCTGGTACGCCCTAGATTTCAACAGGTGTATCGTATCAGGCTGAAGGTGCATTTCCTGCGAGCGCACTATGGCAGGCCAGTGTGCTTTTAAGTGCAGCGAATATTGCCACATGTTTTTACTCAAACCCCTGACATTCCAGGAGATGAGGGCATAATCATTTGATACCGATCTATCCAGTGGAGTAGTATTGTGTACTAGGCCTTAGCCCAGGCCTCGACAAACCCCAGGCGCCAGGTCGCCATGGCGACCAGAAATCGCGTCCTGGCGAGTGTCAGCCATTCCTTCTCTCCCTATGTTAAAACAGCGTGTCAGATTCAGCGAGAGCCTTCTCTGCTTAATCGAACAGCTGTTAAACTTGGCCGGCTGCCCGGCTTCCCGGGATATTTGTTTCTACTTAGAATGAAGAAAAGTAACAAACAATGTATCTTCTTCTAGTTGTTGAGAGTTACAAGAATAAAGGAACAACAATGTATCTTCTTTCAAAGCAATTATCTCCCGGGCTGTTATCAGGAAAGTTTAACCATTTAAAGACTAAACCCTCTCTCGCATTAGTGGCTTACAATTAAAGATCCAGTGTTTTCTGCTAGAAAATGATTTGGAACCCCCAAACATTATATATTATTTTTTAGCAGAGACCCTAGAGAATAAAATGGCGGTTGCTGCAATATTTTATATCACATGGTATTTGCGCAGTGGTCTTTCAAGCGCAATTTTTTGGAAAAAAATACACTTTTAATGAATAAAAAAAAACTAAACAGTAAAGTTAGCCCATTATTTTTTTGTATAATATGAAAGATGTCACACCACGAGAAACGTGACCTTTATTCTAAACAAAATTGTGATAAAGCCCTGTGTACCATCAACAATTACCACTCTATGTGCAGCTGGGCTCCAGTATTTCATGGTGACCGGAAACCCACCAGAGCAATGAAAAGTCACTGTGGGGGACACACATGTAGGCAGGAAGTGGCTGCAAAGAGGCAGCAGAAGATCAGCAGCGCTGGAATACTTTTCACCTTTTTTTTGTATTTTATTTACAATGTCACTAAGGCTTTGTTTAGATGTGCAAGTTGGGTGGTAATAATGTGCAGTAGAGACATGTTTTTGCCACCTTTAAGCTCCATTAGGCAGCAGATGAGGGTGTTTTACATGCCGCAGTCACGATGCATTCGGCATAATAAGGAGTTTCCCCATAACAGATTTTTTAGTGTCACTCTTTCTGGCCAGCCTATAACCCTGATGTAATGGTGGAGTTATTGACTGGCTGCTCTGCTGTGAGTAAGTTAGGGTTAGGGGGCCGCAGATTACTTGTCTTACCCCTGGCGCTGACAACCCCACACTACGCTATAAAAAACTGGCTCCTAACTTTTTCAGCCGGCTCCTAGATTCAAGGCAAATTTGTCAAGCCCTGCCTTAGCCCATAGATGAAAAGCACCAGTAAACATTGCATGTCGCCACATTTATATATTGTATACATCTGATATCAACAGGTGGCCTTGAGCATAGCACAGGATTGCCATACAGAGCTGGAAAAGAATCAGAGTGGCGAACGGGCAAACAGTCATCAGAAGGGGTTGGTGCACACATTGCTTGAAACAGCCAGTGGCAGAACCACTGTATATTCTCGACTCCCAAAGGGACAAACCTAGCCAAACAGTACCTTAGGAAAAATGCAACTTCCAGTCCCTGAGAAAGCTGTAGGGGAAACAGATGTCCACACAGGACAGATACGAAGAGGGGGCACCTTCGTCAGTTACCTGCTGATCCGATGGGACTTGCAGTTTCCACATAGTAAGAAAAAAGTAACATAGTAGTCAAACTTTAGAACAGGTGTTCAGTTCCACTGCCTAGCATTATGGTATAAAGGCTCTTCAGGGAATCGGTCGTCATGCTCGTTCGCAATGAGCATAAGTTGAATAAAAAGGCATAGCACTCAGGTATCCGCTTGCCGTCTCAGAGTATGTTCCACTCGATCAAGCCACTCCAATGCCGCATTGGTTGTCAAAGTGGTTTTCACAATTTGGCAGCCACTCTGATGGGCAGGGTACAATATCGCATAGCTGACATCAAAGCGGCGTAGTCGCTTTTTAACTTAAACTTAGCCTGTTTGCGTTGCAGATCAGCAGAAAAGTCAGGATAGGATATGCGAGTTTTATCCATTCACATCTGAGTGTTCTGATCATTAACTTAAGCAAAACGCCTGTCCCTCAAAGTACATGGGTCTTTTTTTGTCTTAATAGAGGCAGATTGGGCCTCACAAACTTCAGTAGAAATTGGGGATGCACCGAAATTTAGGCAACCAAAAACTGTATTTTCTGTCTTGGCTGAAAGAGAAAACTGCCTATACCGAAAGGGGGTGGTGTCTGCCCCGGGTACCGCCCATTGCGGTGGTGTCTGGTGTGTGTTATGCAGGAGATGAGACCCTTCACATTGCACAGATAGCAGGCTTGTAAGAGCCGTTGTGTGTGCGAATCGGTCATGTATTTTCACTGCAGAGAGAGACAAAAGCTGTCAGATCGCCGCGGTCATGTCGGGGGGGGGGGGGGGGGAGCTACGAAAAGCTATCAAACACCAGCCAATGGGATAGGGGCTGGGCAGGTGTTTGATAGCTGTTTGGTCCCACCCACCCCCCGAGATCTGACAGCTTGTGTCTCTCTGTGTGAAAATAAATGACTGTTTCATACATAGAGCTGCTCTTTAGATTTAACGTTTCACATTGCAGATAGGCTTCGATCAGTGCCACCTGTCAGTGCCAACTAGTGCCACCAAATGCTTTCTAGCAGTGCTTCCAATCTGTGCCGACAATCGGTGCTTCCAATCAGTGCCTGTCAGTGCCCAGGCACAGGTAGGCTGCATATGACCATTGTATATAAAAATATAAATATTTTTAAACTTTTTTTTTTCAGCTTAGTGCATTTTTGGTGTCTGCACCAAATTTTCCATGTGATGCACCACTAATGGGAATGGCCCAAAATGTGGGACATGAGAGTTTTGCCGTACGTTTTCTGCTCTCCACCCTTAATCTCTCCTCCCTAGTGCTTTATTGGCTAAACAATAATGCCTGAAGCTGGAGAACACTTGTAATATACTTCTAAAAATTCTCAAACTCACAAATGTCACTCTTCTCAGGTGTGAATGCAACCTTAAAGTGGATGTCAACCCTTACATACAGTATACCCAATGAAGTGAACAGCCTCAGATGATACAGAGATTAAACAAATCCTCCTACATTAGTTTTGTACATGCATATCTGCCGTCTTCATCTTTATATACTATTTAGAAAGTGCACATTATGTTAGATATTTTTCTTTCTGGTTAGCACTGCATTGAAGCCTGAGCACACAGCCAAGACAGCTGATTGGAGGAAAGGCACACCTCCTCTCCTCCATAGGTAGAGACTTTCAGCTGTTTGTTGAATTGTTCAGGGCTCTGCTAATCTATTTATATCATCCTCCCCTAACACAAAATTCAGGCTGCTTTTATCATATGTGAGGGAGATTAGGCTAACAGAAGAACTGTGCAGGAGACAGCTACAGGACACAATGCTTTGAAGAGACCTAACAAAACACTACAGACATGTGCCCAGCTCAAATTTCATGAATTGGGTTTATATCCAATTTAATTCTAAATGGTGATTCTAAAGGCAGAGGTTTTTTTATTTTATTTTATTTATTTTTTTTGCTCTTTTTTTTTTTATTTTTTTTTTTAACCTTCCTATAGTGGGACTCTATACTATACTTTGCGGCTTGCTATAGGAGCACTGAAGGCAGGAGGAGCCAGAAACTTTTTTTTTTTTATATAAAAAATTGTCAGCCTTTAGTATTACTTTAATATAATAACGATTTAAATCCCTCACCCCTCCCCTCCACCCTTCATTAAGCTTCATGTCTGACTCCCAGTTAACGTACACAGTATATCCTACTTCTGGGTGCATTTATTATTTACTGTATGTAGTAATTATCTGCTGCTGTTTTACTATAAAGGGCTAATTTTTGGTGTTTTTAACCCCATCATGACAGGTGAAAAGCATGCTGCTGCTACCAAATGTCTTATGCTGGCCATACATGTGTCGACTTTTGGACGAGACTATTCATATGAAATTTCTTAGTATGTTTTGACTGGAGGAATGTAATTTGAAAATTTCACACTTTTTTTTTTTTTTTTTGTTTTTGTTTTTTTTTCCACCTCCAGAAAACACCTTCAAGAGACTAATCATTTTGAAGCTCATTTACTGTCTCTAATAGGCTCTTGCATCATTGTGAGATATATATATATATATATATATATATATATATATATATATATATATATATATATATATATTCATTCTCGTTTTATTCAAATTGAGAAAAAGAAAAAAAAAAAAAAGAAGAATCTTCAATCTACAATGGATTACCGTTCTCCCAAATATCACCCTCTCTCATTATAACCATCACCCCTGTCACTAGCAGCAGCTTTCCTATGCTATTCTCCCATTGTCTCCCCTGTGCCACATTTTACGTTTCAATTTATCTAACCCCTCCCCCAAACACAAAAAATGTCTGTTCTCTCCTCCATCATACCTCCCCTGGCTCACGTACCCTGCATCACGTCACCTCTCCTCAATTTCTCTCCACTTCTTCTCCTCTCTCTTTGTAGCGGATGAATGGGCTCCAAGTAGTGGTATACAAGTCTGCCTGTTCCTTCCCCAATAATATTAACTCTTCCATTTCCTGGATCTCGGTTATCTTATCTAACCATTGAGATTTAGTCTGCGCCACATCCCTCTTCCAAAGTGCCGGTATGCATGCTTTTGCAGCTATTAATGTTTTAGTAGTGAGTTTTTATATATTGTATTAGATATTGGCGTATCATGTAGTAGATATGCAGTCGGCTTCATCTCAAGGGATATCCCTGTCAGTTCCTCCACCACCTCCTTTACCATCTTCCAGAACCCCTTCAATTTCAAACAGTCCCAGAAGATAGGTATTAGGGTGCCTTCTGATTCTTGGCAATGCCAACATTTGTTCGAGATCTGGAGGAACCTTGTGTAGAACTGATGTGCTGAACAGAGCAGGGGGATTATATGCTAAGGTGAGGACGGCCCCCTGCGTCTGTCAGTGAACTCAGAGAAAAGGATTTTACGGTAAGTTATACAAAAAAATCCCTTTTTCTCAGAGTTCACTGACAGACACAGCACCCACCCCTCTGTGCTCTGTTCTTGTACGAACTGGTGAGCTATTCTATGGAGGGGGTTTATGTGGGAAGAGAGGATGGCCCCATGAGAGGGGCCAGCTGTTTCTTTTCCCTGCCTAGTTAACTCCTAGTGAGACCAGCATAAACCCACACGTAATGGAGAGCTGTGTCTGTCGGTGAAATCGGAGAAAAGGCTTTTACGGTAAATTTTAATAAAATCCCATTTTGACAACAGCATGGGAAGGTTAAAACCTCGCCTAGTTTTTTTTGTTTTGGTCATTTATAGCCAATTGGGGAGATTTCCTTTCTCTTCCCTTTTGCATAGCCAAAACAAGAAGTGAAAGGGAAAATCCCTGGTTATTGTCAGAACCTAGTTTCTCCGGGTGACTCTGCTTTCAATCCAGTTTTGAGGTTTTCTTTCACTTTTGGTGATGATGGTAAAGTGGATAAATCAAGAGGGAAAATCTTCCTAACCGAGACCTAGATGGCAATAAAAACCTGATGGAGTTCTACTTCCTCTTTACTCTCTATAACTTGAGAAAAAAAAAAAAAAAGGAGGGGGGGGTTGCCTTTAGTCAGTCATTGTGTACGTTCCTTTTGGGGGTAAGGCCTGAACCCTTAGTAGGCCCAGTGTCATGGATAAAGTAATGCAGTGTTTCGTACATTGGCAATTCTTCCTGACTTTTGGTAAAAGCAGGTGCTTGGCACACAATGTAGTTTTGTGGGCATGGCAATTGGGAGTTATTGTGATGGTTTCCCCAGTTTTGGCCTTTTTTAGAACATTTAATTTCCAGATGCCAGGATCACTACACTTCCTCTGTTCCCCCTGACCATGTTCACGAATTAGATGTTAAGCTTCCGAAACTAGTTGGGTTTGATATGTAGTAAAGCATTGAGGATGCAGAATTTTTAGTGGTGACCACAGAAAATATATTTTTCAATTTTTACAGAAGCTACAGCTTCACTACAAATACTCTGCTGTGGACGCATGGATTGAGATGCACACTAGTCTTTGTCCAGCAGCATCTGATTCTTCACAGCCAAAAACCCTTATAGACACAAAAATTGGCTGTTCAAGTAGTAGATCCTGCCATTTCAACTCTCCATAACCTCTTTACAGTTGTTGCTATTGAGAAATGTCTCTGTTAGGTTTTTTGAAGCCCTCTTAAAGCAGTTTTAAACCGCTGTTTTTTTTTTTTTTTTTGTCCTGCAAGGTAAAGGCATAATGTGCTAGTATGCATCACATACTAGCACATTATGTTAAACTTTCCTTAAAACTAAGCCCTCCCGCACCGAGATGTCAGATCTGGAGGCCGCTTCCATCTTCACCCGTCTTGCTTGCGGGTTCAGGGACTTGCGCTCTGTGATTTGCTGGAGCTGTGATGACGCCACAGCCGTGCATGCTTGCGGGAGCCGCCGGTCATGGCACAGGGCTCTGAAGAAATGGCACAGGTGGCCGTTCCTTCAGGGTGCGTGCATCAGTGATGTCACTGGCTGCATGTGCAGTAAATATCTCTTAAAGCAGAACTCCGGGATTTTCAAAAAATCCCCCATTAGTACATCCCCCTACACTGAACACTAAACAGTTATAGATTTGTGAAATTCCTTACCATTGAAGAGAGATGTCCAATCTAATTTACAGGAAGTGCTCTTTCTTGTTTAAATGATGCGTTATGTATTTTGCTAGGAATGCTCTGTTAAAGAGAAGAGGCTATGATGCAATCACTCTTCTGTTTAGACTTAATTTCCCATCAGCCTTTGCACATTTCAGTGAATGTGGGAGGTAAACTAGCCTGTACATGTAAATGTGAATAAGCCCACTAAAACATAAATCGCACCCCTCATTCTGCGTCCAAGCCCACTAACCAGTGACACACAACACAGCAGGATAGATTAGTCTTATAAATGCAAAGCATGTTCTCTCCTCTCCACCCACAAAGAAACGTATTGCCCTTTCTGTAATGATTACTGATCTTTACACACTTCCCATATTGATAGATTATACACGCTGCACACACATCCCATAATGATACACACTGTACTCTGCTGTAATTCACTATTAGAAATATTCCTCCTGCTGTAGATTTGAGATCTTTCTAAACAGCAAACAGTGACCGCCTGTGTGCCGTGTCTGCAGTGACCGCCTGTGTGCCGTGTCTGCAGTGACCACCTGTGTACCGTGCCTGCAGATCACCATGGGGTGTCATTCTAGCGTAGGTAACACATACATGTTTATCAAGCACAAAATAGCATGGAAGAGCGATTTTAAATGCAAATGTAAAAACATATTTAAGATTAACAATGCAATTATGCATCATATCAAATATGTACTCCTAGAATACACTATGCTTTCCCTTTAAGAAGCCTTTGTAGTACTGATGATACCAAGTTCAGCCCGAACACCTATTTTTCAGCTGTGGGGGTAATGTGAAAAACTGGACATAATCTTTTAAAATACAGGAGCTATCAAGTCAACAGAACAGACATGGCTGTGTAGCTAAAGATGGTCTGCACCTAAATGGAAGGGGGTCTGTTGTGCTAGGGGAGAGGTTTATGGGAAGGCTGGAGGAGTATTTAAACTGGAAATCTTTCTAGAGTTT
>BLSH010092656.1:125603-140198 GCA_018402905.1 Glandirana rugosa
TCTCTCCTGCAGGCTGGAAAGACTGAGATCAGAAAAAAAAATTCCGATCCCAGCCTTTCCAGCCGTGATCACGGCTTTGTTTACTAAAGCCGGGCCGGGCGTGACGTCATAACATCGCGCCCGGTCCTCCGAGGGTCATAGAGATGACTGGTGACCAGATGGTCATCAGTCATCTCCCTGACGACACTCCAGCGGCGACGGATCTCTTCTCCCTGCCGCCGATCGTACGGGCGGCACGGGAGAAGCACCGAATGGCGGCGGGAGGGGGGGGGACGTCCCCTCCCGCTGCCTACAAGAACGATCAAGCGGCTGAACTGCCGCTATGATCATTCTTGTGGTGTGCAGAATCGCCTGCTGAAAAAAATGATATCTGAATGGTGCCTCTAGCTGCTGGCACCATTCAGATATCCCCGCTCAAAGTCTAGGACGTCCATGGACGTCCTACCGGCGGGAAGTGGTTAATGTAAATAATATAACTGGGTAATAACCTTTTTAGGTAAAGTTGATCCAGGGTGAATCCGATTGCCTCTCGGGGAATCGGGAAGGATTTTTTTCCCCCGTTATAGCAAATTGGATCCCGCTTTGCTGGGGTTTTTTGCCTTCACTGTGTGTGAACTGTGTTACTGTGGGTGAAGGATTGTATATGGGATTATTTGTATGTATGGTATGTATGTATGTATGTATTTTTTGGTTGGACTGGATGGACGTGTCTATTTTCAACCTGACTAACTATGCATGTCAGCACCTGTGCAGAGTGAGATACTTGACAGAAAGCATCCGATGGCACAGCGGGGATCTTGGGCTGTGACTGTATTGTATGTGAGTCACAGATCAGTGTAATGTCCCACCTCCTGCCTGCATTGGAACAGTGCGCTGTCTAACTGACTAAGTGAATGAAGTGACATTACACTGGTGATTCACAAGCAATACAATCACAGCCCAAGATCCCTGCTGTCATCTGATGCTTTCTGAATCTGATAAGGATCTTTCTCTGCACGGAGAGAGTGGGCGGCAGGGGTTGGGGGGCAGAGTGGGGGCAGGGAGGAGAGGGGAGAGAGGAGGATGACCCCTCCATGGGCGGCGCAGACCGTGGGCTGGGGAAACCCCCTACACTCACTACAATTCTATCTCCTCCCTGTTCGCTCTACAGAGCTACAGGTGGGCGTGTCAGACTGCTGCAGCTAGGGCAGCATGGAGCGAGCCCAGCGGTCTTACATACTGGAAACCACAGGGGAATTGCGGTTTTTCAGCAACTTCAGCAGGCTACTACAGAGGAGCTACAGAGCCCAGCAGAAGATGGATGGTATAGTTGGTGAAGGTGGGAGATCAGCAACAAGAACATAGAAAAAAGTTTTTCCCAGAGTTCTTCTTTAAACAGAGCATGTTTAGGAGATATTTACATTGCCGATAGATATGCCTTATTATAGGCTTACCTAATAGGCAAGTCATGGATGGAAATATAAATTCCACTTGACCAAAGTCCTCAATTTCACTTGCAGGTGCAGCTAGCTTTTTCTGGCGTGTCTATATGCCAGACTATTGCTAACCAGACAAGGCAAATGGAGATTAGAAACCTTCTTCGAGGACCCTATTGACTTGTAACAAATACAACCGACGCCTTCAACTTTATTTGTGTTGCCAGAGAATGCAGTTTGTCAGGTCTGTGTAACTGGGTTTCTTGGAACCCTAAGGTTCCTCCAGAGGTTGCTAAGGGTTCCTTGAGCAATGAACAATTTCCGCTTCTTTAGATAAGTTTCCACTGACACCAATTATCTTTTTAGCTATCTGTAGGAGGGCAATTCTTCCTAATACCCATCACACTATTGTATCATAAGTTGCTAATATAGTAAAATTTAACAGAGACCATAAAGTTATATATGCTGATCTACACAGCCCCATATTTCATTCACATCATTGCTTTCTACACTTTGCTGTGGGAGATCTGCAGTTCCAATTTATAGCACTGCCAGTCACTCTTCTCTGCACCCCCACATTTATTTAAGTGCTCACCCTGCTTCTTGCTCTTCTGTGGACCCCAGTGCATTCTTGTTACAGGCTTCTTGGATGTCCTTATACTGGAGGGAATTCATTGTTGGTCAGCAACTTGCTTCCTTCAAACGTTAAGCTGCATGATCAACTTTCCAAAGACTGCCCTCCAGCCCTCACATCGTCTGGAGTACTTGGTGCCAGTCTTGGGCACATTATGCATGATGAATTTAGGCCCTAATAGTTCTCCTGTCCAGTTAATTCCACTCTTCCTCTTCAATTGAACTTCCTCAAGACCTGGAACAAGCAAATCCAGTCGCTTAATTGTCCAATGCTTTTATCCACCCCTGGCATGGTGGATTCCCGGTTTTGCCCTCAAATTGGTAACGTTGTTCCTTCACATGGCTTGAAGATGGTGACCACGAATGCTAGCCTTACAGGCTGGGGAAGTATTTACAACTCCCTGTCCCCAGGGTACCTGAACCTCAGATGAGTTAAAATTCTCACATTAAAATTTGGGAACTGAGAGCCATCAAACTGACTCTAAAATACAGGACCCCCTTTCATCAGGGACACCCAGTCAGGGTGCTTTCTGACAGTGCACTGTTATTCTGGGGGGACATCATTTGACATCCTCCCAGGTTTGTGCCTCTGGACACAACGGATGACAGACCAGTGTACCCGTACCCGCAGCAGTGTCCGGAGCGACGGGGGTCTGCTGACAGTCGCTGCCACCATATTGGTGGTGGCTCAGGGAGCTCCAGCCGGAAGTGAGGCGTCTGGAAGGTGGCGCCCCCCCGTAGAACAGATGTGCGGTGTCATTTCTGGGCACAGGGGGAGGAGGCAGGACCATGGCTGGTGCCAGTTCCGGTCTGACAGAGGCGCTATAGAAGTCTGGAACCAGTTAAAAAAAAAAAAGCAGCCACGAGTGTGCATCCAGCCTACAATGGAAGCAGGCACAGCTGCAGCGGGGACAGGCAGAGGCACCAGCAAAGCCCAGGTAAGAGACTGCAGTGTACTCCTTACTATGGGCCAGTATCTCCCCTTTCTTTTCTCTACCCCCCCCCCAATGCACCATTGGGAAGCTTTGCAGGAGGATGCTTGACTCTGGGTTTCTCGTGCGCTTTTTTTTTTTTTTTTTTTTTTGGCAGTCCAAGGCGCTCTGAGCCAAAGAAAAGATGCCCTTCATGCAGGTCAAAATTATCTGAAGGCTGGAAGAAGACTCTCTATGCCAGCAATGCATTGGTTAAGGAGGAAGCGACAGCCGCATGTGGGGATCTGATTGCCTCTGTTAAAGAGGATGGATCTCTTGCTTAAAATGGCTTGGCAGGCAATTATGGGTATTCTTAAGCCAGCCATGGCAACTACCTGTGTGGCGAGGAACCTGGAATACTGGGTCAACTAGCTTAACCACTTCCTTACTGGGCACTTAAACCCCCCCTCCTGCCAAGACCAAGTTTCAGGTTTCAGCGCTGTCGCATTTTGAATGACAATTGCGCGGTTGTGCGACGTTGTACCCAAATAAAATTGATGTCCTTTTTCCCCCACAAATAGAGCTTTCTTTTGGTGGTATTTGATCCCCTCTGCGGTTTTTATTTTTTGCGCTATAAACAAAACCAAGAGCGACAATTTTGAAAAAAGAACAATATTTTTTACTTTTTGCTATAATAAATATCCAAAAATAAAAAAAAAATTATTCATCAGTTTTGGCCGATTTATATTCTTCTACATATTTTTGGTAAAAAAAATCGCAATCGGCGTTTATTGATTGGTTTGCACAAAAGTTATCGCGTTTACAGCTATGGGAATTGATTTATGGCGTATTTATTTATTTATTTTTTTACTAGTAATGGCGGAAATCTGCAATTTTTATCGGGACCTTGATATTAGGGGGGACATGTCGGACATTTTTGAGACCAATGACATTTATACAGCGATCAGAAATTTAAATGTCCACTGATTACTGTATAAATGTCATTGGCAGTGAAGGGGTTAACCTGCAGGGGGCAGTGAAGGGGTTAACTGTGTTCCCTGGGTGTGTTCTAACTGTGGGGGGCGGGGTTGGCAGGAACATAACAGATCTAACTGATCCCAGTGACAGGGATCAGTAGATCTGCTTGTCCCCCTCTCACAGAATGGGGAACCGCCCGTTCTACAGCTTTGCAGGCGATCGTAGGTCAGGAGCGGACATAGAGACCGCCCGACCTGCGGGCACGCCCACGTAGCGTGCGGCGGCCGCGCGCGCCGCCTGTGAGTGCGTGCAGGGGGCGTGTGAAGTGGTTAAAGTGGTTGTATCCCCATAAATTACATTTTTACCTACAGGTAAGCCTATGATAAGGCTTACCTGTAGGTAAAAAGTATATCTCCTAAACCTGTATGGCTTAGGAGATACTCTCACTGCAAGCGCTGCTGACATCAGCAGGCGCATGTGCAGTGATGTCTCGGCGAAGGCCCGGCGCATAGCACTGGACCCTGCTGAAAATCTGCCATAAAGACTGACTTCCGCGCATGTGCGTCAGTGACGTCTCGCGGTTCCGGCCACTCACAGCGCCGGAGCCGCATAACCGGAAGTATCCACGGAGGGAAGATGGCGCTTTAAAGCACATATTGTGGCAGATAAATCCAAAGAGGAGATCCTGGACTGTTTTGCCACTCTTTCAGCAGCTATAGCTTGTATCGCAGATGTCTCAGCGGAATCTATTATATTGACAGCAAGGTCAGCATCTGTCTAATTCTGTCAGGAGGTCTCTCTGGTTAAAGACTTGGCTGGATGACCCCGCTTTTAAAACTAGGCTTTGCAGAACTCCCTTTACTGGAGACCTGTTATTTGGACCAGAGTTGGATTCCATTTTGGATAGCATGGCCGACAAAGTCCTTCCCGGTCAAAAGGAAGCAGCAGCCACCTAAGCTTTTTTTTTTTTTTTTTTTTTTTTTTTTTTTTTTTTTTTTCCCCGACCTCAAAAGCAGGAAGTCAGAACCCAAACGAGGAAAAGTAATTGGGGTTCGCAAAAGCTAAAGGGGGACTACTATTCAGTTCTCCTACGCAGGCCAACAAGTCTCATTGACTCGGCACTTCCTGTGAGAGGAAAACTTATGGGTTTTTTCCCTCAATGTGTGAAAGAATAACCAAGTCAATACATCTTAATGATGCTATCCCAGGGTACAGGCTAGAGTTCTCAGATCCTCCCCCGAGAGGTTTTTGTCACAAATCTTCCAGAGGATTCTGCCAAAGCTCTGGCTATGAAGACCCTTATAAAGGATCTGATGCGACAGAGGGTGGTAGTTGAGGTGGCACCAGAAGAATGTCAGCAGGGTTACTACTCGCATGTTTTTCTGGTAAAGAAACCATCAGGAAATTTTCAACTAATCAATTTAAAATGCTTGAATAAGTCATTTGTTCAGACATTTTCGTATGGACTTGATTTTCACAGTCAAATCTATTGACACAGAACTGCTTCGTGTTGTCAATAGATCTGAGATGCATACCTTAACATACCCATCAACAGTCGCAGAGATTTCTCAGATTTTGCAGTGGATCTAGGGGAACAGTCTCCATGTACAATTTCGAGACTTCCCCTTCGGCCTGTCTTCAACCCCGAGGATATTCATGAAAGTCATGGTGGAGGCACTTGCTCCATTATGGCTACAGGGGATCGACCTGATCCCTTATTTAGACGATCTCCTTCTGTTTGCAACTTTGAAGGAAAAAACTGCAGAAGGACCTGGTCAGAGCTCACAATCACCTTTTTGGGTTGCATTTCGATTCTTTAAAAATAAAACCGGAGACCGGCTCAAGAAGTGCAATTTCTGGGATACAGAATTTATTCCATGCAGCAGCGGATGGAAGATGGAATAAGTCAGTGCTGTGGTTACGATGCTACCGACCAATCAAAGGGTATTGATTAGAAGAATCATGTTTGCTCTGGGTACCCTAACTTCAGTTATACCGGCCATCCAATGGGGGAAACTTCATTTCAGGCCCCTCCTGACTTTTCTCTTGCAAGTTTGGGATCACAGGCTGGACTCCCTAGACAGGGAGGTAAAGATGCCAACCAGAGCAAAAAGAACACTCGGACAATGCCACAGCTGTTGCGTACATAGGGGGGGGGGCAAGGCCTTACAGCTCCTAGTTACGCAGCTGCTAGAATGGGCAGAGAGCCATTTACTATCCTTATCAGCAGTTCACCTCAAGGGCACGTTGAATGAGATAGCAGACTTCCTATCCAGACAAGTGATGTAAAAAGCAGACTGGACCCTGAACCGGGAAGGGTTTGCTTTATTTACCATAAGGTGGGGAAAGCCCCAAGTAGGTCTGTTTGCTTCCAGGGAGAATACAAAGCTGCCTCTATTCTCTCTTCACCTACACGATGGAGCCATAGGGATGGATGCCATCGCACACCCATGGAACTTCCAATTTGGGATACGCCTTTCCTATTTCAGATGATTCCGAGGGTATTAAGAAAGATACAGGAGGAGAAAGCTACAGTGATCCTGATTACGCCCTTATGGCCAAAGAGGGCTTGGTTCTCCACGATCCTCTGCTTATCAGTAAAGCTGTGGTGGCAGTAAGGATCTGCTATTGCAAGGTCCACTGAACTTCCCGGATGTAGCCAGACTAACACTAACTGCTTGGTATCTGAGGAGCAGCTGTTAAGAGGGAAAGGATTTTCAGAACCTTTAAGAAGCCACTCTGCTCTCCGGTAGAAAAAAGGTCACTAGGGCTATTTTATGCAAAAGCCTGGAAATTTTTTTTTTTGCTCATGGTGCCGCTCGAAAGAAAGACCGTTGAGACTTCTATTATGAAATTTTTGGAGGCTGGCGCTGACAAAGGATTGGCAGTACTTTAAAAGTGCAAGTTGGGGCTTTAGGAGTTTTATTGGAAAAGTCTATTGCTTCGGAGCCTTTGGTGACCAGTGAAGGTGAAGAATTTTCCAAGATTGCATCTTTCAGTGGTTCTTCAAGCATTAACAAGAGCCATTTGAACCTTTAGAGTCTATCTCCCAAATACATTTGACATTAAAAACTGTTTCTAGTGGCCATTACTTCAGCATGAAGCGTGAGTGAGTGAGCTCTACGCTGTCTCAATAAGAGAACCCTTTATGTCCATATTCTCAGATAGGGATGTTCTCAGTACGGACCCGAAATTTTGGCCAAAAGTGGCGTCAGTCCAAAGTCATTCTCTGGACATTTTTTTGCCTACCTTTTTAGTTCTAATCCCTCGGGGGGGGGGGGGTGGGGGATAAATAAACGGTTTCATAATTTAGACGTGTGAATGACTCTTCTAAGCTACCTGGAGATAACCAGGAGTTTCAGATCTTGAGATCTGAGATCGCTGGTGCTTGAAGGGGTCGCCAGGCTTCTAAAGGACTGATAGCCAGGTGGCTCAGATGGGCGATTCTGGAAGCCTATTCCCAGACAAAATGTATCTCCCCTGCAGGGCATCAGAGCCCATTCTGCTTGAGCTCTAGCGACCACGTGGGCAGCAAAGCAGCCACGTGATCAAGTGTGTGTGTGTGTGTGTGTGTGTTTTTTTTGCCTGTCATTACAGGCTAGACTTTTTTGTCAGCAGGCGATCAGGCCTTCAGCAGAACAGTCCTGCAAGCTGTGGTCGTGCCCCCCCCCACCATAAAGGGGTAAGTCTTGGTTATCCTCAAGGTGCTGTCTAGAAAGACCATTAGGGCAGTGGTTCTCAACTCCGGTCCTCAGGACCCACCAACAGGTCAGATTTTAAGTATTACCTTGGGGAGATGCAGACTAGAATACTGCAATCAGCAGCAAATGATGTCACCTGTGATGTATTTCAGTTATCCTGCAAACCTGGCCTGTTGGGGGGTCCCGAGGACCGGAGTTGAGAACCACTGGATTAGGGAAAGTTCAAGTTGGTCTTATCAGTAACTTGTATTCCAGGAGTCTTTCAGGACAGCAATGACCCACCCTTTTGTGGTTGTACATATTAAACTGTGACTAACGATGTTGTGCTTGTATGTTCCAGTATGGGCCAGGGGTACTCTACTACGACTGGCAGGTGGTGGAGGAAGCCTCCTTTTGAAAAATTGTGGAAGAGGGGTTTCCTTGGAAGGTGGGAGTCGCTCAAGGTGCAGTCCTGAGACTCCTGGAAAACAAGTTACCTGTAACTCTCTAACTTGAATTTCTCCTATCGTTCACTGACAGACGCAGCTTCTCCATTACGTGTGAGGTTTATGCTGGTCTCACTAGGAGTTAACTAGGCAGGGAAAAGAAACAGCTGGCCCCTCCCATGGGGGCCGTCCTCTTCCCACATAAAACCCCCTCATAGCATAGCTCTTCAGTTTCAATGCCTAGTTTGCAAGGAGTTGACCTGGCTTCCCTTCAGGGGAATTGCGGTCCTGTTTGTGACCGTTTTTTATCAAATTTTCTTTTATTTTTATTTGTCTTCTATCAAGCAATTGATCTGCTATCAAGAAGCCGGTCGAGGCATAGAGAGTCCATGGGCTCTGTACTTTCCCCGACCTGGCCGACCGATGCGAGCCAGTCCCACCGTATGTGGACCTGACGCATCGTGCCCGTTCCGTGCGGGCGGCTTGGGGTGATTTCCCCCCCCCCCTCCTTACGCATAGCCCTGGATGCGATTCGGGAAGGGCGACTTCTGGCCTGCAGCATACCGCCCAAGCAGGGGCGGAAGGTCTGCGACTGACCTTTTTCACCCCCTTCCCCCCCCCCCGCACCGCACACGATTGTCTAGCGATGTTCGGACATTTTTTGCCGCCATGCGGCGGTCGGCCGCCATTTTGCGGCGGACCGCGGCCATTTTGCTGTAGCCGCAGACATATTGGGCCTATGGGACTTTCCCTCTAGCGCTCAGAGCGGCCATTTGCGTAACCTGCAGGTTTTTTTCGGTCTCTAGTGTTCAACGGCAGCCATATTGGATTCCCTGCTCATGCAAAAAACGTGTCTGCAGTTTTTACTTTCACTTTGGAATGGTGTGTGCTCCTGACGGCGCGGCTCTGACGATCCTCAGGGTTATGGCAGCAAACAGCAAGTATAGCTGGGCTCTCCTGTGGGTGCTGGTGGCGGCGGGTGCAGTCCTCCTGGGTCCCCTGGTGCACTGTGGGGTAGTGGTGTATGGGGGTGCCTTTAACCTTTTCTATGCATCTATGTGTTCCTAAGGGAGCTGAACATGCTAGGAGCACAATCTGCGCAAGGGGCTTTTCTGGACCAGCTGTGGCTGTTTTTAGTGATTTTCCCCAGGGTGGATGTCACCAACAGGCCATCCAAGAAGCGTCCCCCTCCTCCTTGCTTTTCAAGGGAGGATTTTTTGATCCGGATGGTCCCTTGGACGGAGAAGAGGATCAGGGGACGGCAGCTGCGATTATAGTTGGTATCGCACTGCGATGCGATTGAGCCAGGATGGCGAATCTGATTTCTGCGCATGTGGTGTGGTCCTCCAGGCCCCCTAGGGCGCCCAAGGCTTACCCATATGATCTTTTTCCTGTCGCCTTGTTTGTTGTAAATGGCAGCGTCCGCAGCATTCCTTTTAACGCAGTGGAACTTGTGCCTGGCAGCATAATGCTTGCTGGCTCAGATCCTAACCATGACCTGCCTGAGGTTTGCATGTCCTCCCTGTGCATGCGTGGGTTTCCTCCCGGTGCTCCGCTTTCCTCCCACACTCCAAGGGACTTGGGTCCAAATGGTTCGCTGCTCACTATCCCTTGAGGAAAGTGTTGTTTTTTTTTTTTTTTTTTTTATAAAGAAGAAATGGGAGTCGCCTTTGTGTCCCGCCTATGGTCGCTTTTAAAAAGACGACTAGTCCTCTGGAAGGGGTTCCTGCATTCAAGGGCCCCGCTGGCAAAGACGAAGGTGTTAAGGTCGTTATTCCTGGTGGCAGGCTCTGCTCTGAGGCCAGCCCTGACGTTCGCCAGGGCGAGGCAATATCTATCTGAGCTCCAAAATCTTCTGGACTGCGGCCGCCTGCTGGCTACGCCGCAGAGGGCTGACTTTTTGCTCCGAGGTCTCAAGTACCTTGGTAATGCGGCCATTGATTTACTGCTCATGTGATCCAGGGTAGCGGTTTTGCTGTATCCTCAACACTCTGCCACCAGTCAGGTTCTTCCCTTTGACTTGGGGATCCCGCAGGCACGCCGGGAGGCCCTCCTTGGGGCTGTACAAGCACTCGAACCAAGGGGTGATCGTGCCAGTACCTCTAGCAAGAGGCTTCCAGGTTTTTTACTCACATCTGTTCGGGGGTCCGGCCAGTACTGGACCTTAAGGCCCTGAACCGATATGTTGGTGCGGGGAAATTTCCGGATGGATTCTATCCACTCGGTTGTAGCCGCCCTCCATCTGGGAATTTCTGGTGTCTCTAGACATCAGGGATGTGTACCTCCATGTACCTATTTGTCTGCGGCTTCAGCGTTTCTTTCGCTTTGCAGTGGAAGACCTCCATTTTCAATTCGTGGCACTCCCTTTGGGTCTAGTCGCAGACCTCGAGTTGTTTTTTTTTTTTTTTTTTTTTTATTCACAAAACTGGTAGCTCCGGTATTGGCGTTACTGCGACAGAGAGGCATTGCGGTAGTAGCCTACCTGGACGACCTGCTCCTGCGAGCGGAATCTGCCTTGGCTCGGGAAGAGAAGGTGAGGATCACAATGACCTCGCTGCAGGACTTCGGCTGGTTGCTCAACCTGCAGAAGTCGACGGTGTCTCTATCCCGTCGCCTGGAGTATCTGGACCTGTTTCTGGACTCAGAGCAGGCAAAGGTTTTTCCTTCCTTCCAGCCAAGTTGCGGTCACTGCAGTCGGCAGTGAAAACTTTCCTGTCGCACCGACTGTCTTCCTTACGTGGGAACTGGGGCTCATGGTCTCGACTTTCGAGGCGATACCATCCGCCCAGAGTCACACTCGTCTCCTTCAACGAGCAAGTTTGTTTCGGTGGGACAGGTCCCCTCGATCCTTGGACCTTCTGATCCGTCTGAGTTTCCAGACCAGGGCGTCTCTGATCTATGGTTCTGGGACTCAGCGTTGATTCAGGGTAAGTGGTTCCTGCCCCTTCAGTGGGTGATCATTACCACGGATGACATTCCTTTGGACTGTGGCGGGGTCCTGGGGCAGCTGTTTGCCCAGGGCCTTTGGTCTGCACAGGAGGCTCGCCTCCCCATCAATGTACTGTAGCTGAGAGCAATCAGATTGTGCTTTTTTCTCTGGATGAGATTGCAGGGTCGTCCAATTCGAATTCAGTCGGACGATGCCACAGCAGTGGCGTATGTGAACCATCAGGGTGGCACAAGGAGTCCAGCAGCTAGGGTACTGCGTTGGGCGGAACATCACGTTCCGGCAATCTCCGCCGTTTACATTCCAGGTGTGGAGAACTGGCAGGCGGACTTTCTCAGTCGCCAGACGCTGGACCAGGTAGAGTGGTCTCTCCACCCGGAGGTGTTCAATCAAATTTGCCGCAGATGGGGGAATCTCATGGCGGACGTGGATCTTATGGCGTCCCGGTTCAATCACAAGGTGGAAACCTTTGTGTCCAGAAGGAAGGATCCGTTGGCAGTGGCCACTAACGCCCTGGTGGCCCCCTGGGGTCGTTACCGCCTTCTGTACGCTTTCCCTCCAATAAAACTGCTTCCGCGATTGATACGCAGGATAGTGGCGGAGGGGATACCAATAATCCTGGTGGCTCCAGATTGGCCTCGGCGCACTTGATACGCCGACTTGGTGCAAATGGTGGCAGACTCCCCTTGGCGACTCCCGCTGTGAGACGATTTTCTGTCTCAGGGACCCATCTTGCACCCTGCCTTACCCTCGCCGGCTTTGACGGCTTGGCTATTGAGTCCCAGGTGCTAAGAGACAGGGGAGTCGCCGACTCCGTGATCCCTACTTTGTTAAAAGCTCGCAAGTGTACTTCTCGCAAGATTTATCACCGCACCTGGAAGACTTTTATAGCTTGGTGCGATGCGGAGGGTCATAACCCTCGCTCTTATGTCGTGTCCAAGGTCCTGACTTTTTTGCAGCAGGGCCTGAGCAAAAAACTGGCTTTGAGTACCCTCAAGGGCCAGATATCGGCTCTGGCGATTCTCTTTCAGAGACCTTTGGCTTTGCACTCTTTGATTCGTACCTTTGTACAGGGTGTGCGACACGTGGCGCCTCGGGTGAAGGCTCTGTGGTATCTGCATTTGGTGCTTTCTGTTCTTCAGAAACCGCCATATGAGTATATCAGGGAGATTTCCTTACAATTGCCATCGCAGAAGGTGGCCTTTTTAGTTGCCATCACTTCCGCCAGGTGTCTGAATTAGCAGCACTATTGTGCAAGTCTCCCTACTTAGTCATGCAGAAGGTTAATGCGGTCTTGCGACCCTCTCCTTCCTTCCTCCGAAGGTGTTCTCTTCCTTTCACATTAATGAAGAAATTATTCTTCCTTCATTGTGTCCTCGTCCATCGCACCCAAAGGAGTTTGAGTTGCATGCTTTGGACGTAGTGAGGGCCTTACGAGGGTACTTGGCTGCTAAAGGTTTTTTTTTTTTTTGAAAAGCTGATGCTTTGTGCTGCCAGAGGGTCCGCGCAAAGGGTTGGTGGCCTCGTCGGCTACGACTTCTCGTTGGATTAGAAAAACCGTGACCCATGCGTATTCTGTTCGGGGCAAGGTTCCCCCTTTTTCGGTCACTGCTCATTCTACCTGGGCTGTTAGCACTACCTGGGCTTTCAGACACCAGGCTTCAGTGTCACAGGTGTGCAAGGCGGCCACTTGGGCCTCGGTTCACACTTTCACTAAGTTTTGTAAAGTTGATGTGTTTGCATCTTCGGATGCTGCTCTGGGCCACAAAGTTTTGACGGCGGCCGTGTAGGCGCGTCTGGCGCCTCCTTAGAAGTTCAGTTGGGTACTGTTAGTGTTTACCCACCCCTCTTTTTGACACAGCTTGGGGACGTCCCCACACATAATGTAGAAGCTGTGTCTGTCAGTGAACGATAGGAGAAAAAGGGATTTTATTAAAACTTAACGTAAAATCCTTTTCTCCGAGTACACTGACAAACGCAGCACCCACCCCTCTGTGCTCTGTTCTTGTACGGCTTGTGTACGAACTGAAGAGCTATGCTATGAGGGGGTTTTATGTGGGAAGAGAGGACGGCCCCCATGGGAGGGGCCAGCTGTTTCTTTTCCCTGCCTAGTTAACTCCTAGTGAGACCAGCATAAAACCCACACGTAATGGAGAAGCTGCGTCTGTCAGTGAACTCGGAGAAAAGGATTTTACGGTAAGTTTTAATAAAATCCCTTTTTTCTACCTACGTTTAGAACTTTTTTTGCCCCAGCAAGGGGTTTCTCTCTCTCCTTCTGTCCTGCCCTAAAACATGCCAAATTGCCCTTGAATGTGGTCAGCTCTATCTGGGTCTGCCAGGCAATCATTGGTATTTTGATTTACTAAAACTGTAGAGTGCAAAATCTTGAGCAGCTGTACATGGTAGCCAATCAACTTCTTACTTTAGTTTGTTCAATTAAGCTTTGACAAAACACCTGGAAGCTGATCGGTTTCTTTGCAGAGCTGCAACAGATTTTGCACACTCCAATTTTAGTAATTCCACCTCATTGCCTCTGTTTGCAAAACTGGGGCCCTCTTATACTGCCTGTATATCCTTGTAGAGGGGCTCCTGCTTCCTGTTCCACCATTGCCAGGTGGATCAGACAACTTCTTTTGGTGCTTAAACCTTTAACCGCTTGCCTAACACATAACTTAAATATATGGTGGCAAGGTGGCTATACTGCGCAGGATCACATACCTAGTACTTCCGGTTCTGGGGTGCGCGCATGCCGCCATCCCACTCCCGCTGTGATTATATACAGCAGGAGCTGATCGGCGGCTATGATGTACTCTGGGCACGCGGACGTAGCTTTGGTACAGAGCCAGAAGGGCGTTCTGCTTATGTAAACAAGTCATATTTCCGTTCTGTCAGTACAGAAGATATGGATCTGTGCCTTTTCACTAATAAAAGCCCCCCCCCCCCACTACATAGAAACACCAGCTAGGCACACAGTTAAGCCCTTTGATTGCCCCTGTAAACCCCTTCCCTGCCAGTTTCAGGACATATATTTTAGCACTGGTTACCAAATGGTGTCTGATTTGTCCGTTGCAATATTGCAGTCTCACTAGAAGTCTCTGATCACCACCATTACTAGTAAAATAATGTAAAACAAAAAAAATCCCACAGTTTGTGGACACTATAACTTTTGTGCAACCCAATCAATATACCCTTACCCAATATACCAGAAAGAGAGAGATATAAGCTTAGGAACCCCTGACAATTTCCATGATTGTCATTTAGACACTCATTACAGGCTAATGGAAACCTCATTTATGCACCGGTCTAATTTCGTTTTGATGCATATTGCACATTTTCTGTTAATCCAATAAGCCTCATTTCACTACTGAAATATTACTGTGTCCTTCAGTTATTTGATAGATCAAAATGAAATTACTGTTAGTACCTTTAACAGTCCCCAAGGATTCGAATATAGAGAGAGAAAGACCATATAACCCATTCCCATATAACTAACCCAACGTGTTTTCAATATCACAGGTGTTTGACACCCTAAAAAAAACAAAATGTAATAAAATGATCATTACCACCACTAGTCTCTGAAGATCA
>BLSH010092656.1:147800-168737 GCA_018402905.1 Glandirana rugosa
GGCATCCCCCCCCCCCCACACTTTTTTTTTTTTTTTTTACCCTTCCTATCTCTGTAATATTGGGTATATCCTTAAATGGTGGTTGCCAGCTAATCATGAGAGCTGTTTCTGAAATTCCCACAAAATCTACTTGTATGAGAAGGTATCCTGTTCTTTTTGTATTGCTTCCTTTATGTGAAATCCATGGTGTTCCTGCTAGTTAGTGATGCCCAGTTCATGAACGAATCGTTCTTTTGAATCCGTTCTTTTCAGTGAACTGAGTGAATCGATTCATTTCACTGAACTGATTCGTTTGGAACCGTTCTTGTGAACTCAATAGCAGAGCACTGCCGAGCAGCTTAGATAATCTGATCCTAGAGTGAGAACTCAGCCCCTCCCTGCAACCAATCAGAGAACTCACAGCACACAGACTCAAAAGAACTGGATGGATATACAGCTCACAGTTCAGTTCACCAGTTCAGTTGAATCAGTTCACCAGTTCAGTTGAATCAGTTCACCAGTTCAGTTGAATCAGTTCACCAGTTCAGTTGAATCAGTTCACCAGTTCAGTTGAATCAGTTCACCAGTTCAGTTCATCAGTTCAGTTCACCAGTACATGGAGTTAAAGAATCAAATGAGTTGTTACAGCACAGTACACTGAAAGAACCATGAATCACCACGGTCTGTTATATGATCATATGAGGATAGGACTCTGCTCAGTAACCTGGGTAGCGGTGTTCTGTCAGATCAAGGAATCTATAGGATCAGCCAAGATTGCCACTTACAGTGACGCACAAACAGCGGTGTAAAGGAAAAGCAGGTTTTTGTGTGTAAACTGCATTCTGGTTGGCCAACTTCATAGATAACATTGCTAACCATCAGATTTGTCCACAGTCTTTACAATGCATAATTAACGATTGTATTTTACTACCGTGGGTACTTTGCCTGCATTAATAAAATCCGATCGTTATTCCTGCGCTGTCAAGACTGTGGACAAACCTGATGGCTAGCAATGCTAACAGTGAAGTTGGCCAATCAGAATGCAGTTCACACATTAAAACCTGTTTTTCGTTTGTGCGTCACCAAAATTGATAACGCTGCTAATGTGACAAAATTTTATGGTCTGACAGTCTTTATACAACAATAGGATTTGTGACTGCTCTCTGAGCCAAGGAACTGAATAAAAAAAAAACGTTCCCAGGACTGCCAAATGTCTGTGAATCAGTTCTCTGATTCTACTCCTTGAATAAGGTTGAGTCAGAGCTTCGGTTCACTTGCTTGTCAATAGACTCAGCAAGTGAACCGAAGAATCGATTCATGAATCGGTTCATTTCAGTGAGTGACTCTAAATGAACCGATTCACTTAAATGAATCGAACTTCCCATCACTACTGCTAGTCCTTCTGCTTTCCTATTAAAAAGCAGGAAATACACAGTGGTCAGTTCTCTAGCTATGCTGGGAACACTGTACTCTCCTCCAGTGATCAGACTTGTCCTGACATGCCCTTGCTGCACAGCCATTCACTGGGAAGCTGTGTTCAGTGGCTTCTCCTACCCCAGCTCTTATGCAGCTTAGAACAGAGGGATCACTTATAAAAAAAGGGGAAAAAAATATTGTGTGTGATCGTTATACAATAGTTTTTTCGCTTTGTCAAAACCTCCAAGCTGGTTACTGTGAACAACTGCACCAGGTGTCATTTCTCCCTGCTGTCTAGTTCCTCTGTTATCAGCATAAGTCACTTCTGGCAAGTTTTTGACTTTTTTTTTTTTTTTTTTTTTTTTTTTTTTTTACCCAGTGTCTAATTGCCCACGGTCTACGTATACCAGTACTGTACTGTACTCAAAGAAGAGGAGTTTGAAAAATTCTATTTAATGTGGGCTTTTTTTTTTTTTAACATCATGTTTGACTCTCCAGCCTTTTCCAGTCTTTCCACTACTTCAGTCGCATCAGTGACAGCTTAAAAAAATTTTGGATTAACTTCTGATTGTGACAACAGTGGACCATGATTGCCCAAGGTGAGCTGGCATTGCTGCTTGTACTCACAAAGCCCATATACACGGGCTGAATGCTGGGAAACATTGGCTGGTTTAACCACTTCAGCCCCGGAAGGATTTCCAGCTTTAGGACCGGAGCCCTTTTTGCGATTCGGCGCTGTGTCGCTTTAACTGACAATTGCGCGGTCTGCGGCGTTGTACCCAAACGAAATTTGCGTCCTTTTTTTCCCACAAATAGAGCTTTCTTTTGGTGGTATTTGATCCCCTCTGCGTCATTTCTGATCGCCGCTATAAACAAAAGAAGAGCGACAATTTTGCTAAAAAAACCCAAATTTCTTACTTTTTGCTAAAATACAAATAAAAAAAAAATATATAAAAAATTTTTTTTTTTTACTGTTTTTGGCCGATTTATATTCTTCCTCATATTTGCGATAAAAAAAATCTTAATCGGCGTTTATTGATTGGTTTGCGCAAAAGTGGTCGCGTTTACGGATGAGAATTCATTTTTGGGTTTTTTTTTTTTTTTTTACTAGTAATGGCGATCTGCGATTTGTAGTGGTACTGCGATATTTCAGCGGACATGTCGGACCATTTTGACACTTTTTTGGGACCATTGGCATTTATACAGCGATCAGTGCTATAAAAATGCACTGAATACTGTGTAAATGCCATTGGCAGTGAAGGGGTTAACCTGCAGGGGGCGCTCTAAGGGTTAACTATGTTCCCTGGGCGTGTTCTAATTGTGGGGGGACTGCCCTGGCTGGGGAAGGGAAGTGGTCACAGCCTTCGTATACAGGAAGGCTGTGATCACAGCCCTTCCCCCTTCACAGAACGGAGGTCCGTGTTTACATACACGGACCTCCGTTCCTTCACTCCGAGGGGGCCATCGCGGGTAGCCGGCGGCAATCTAAGCCGCCGCACCCACTCCCTGGCCCTCCCCGAACACAGTGAGCGCGCGGGCGCACTGGCAGCGCGCGCACGCTCACTAGGCGCGATCTCGCGGCCGCCGTCATATGACGGCGATCCGCGTTACAGAGCCAATTTGCCGCCGTCCATTGCCGATCGGCGGTCTGCAAGTGATTTAAAAAAAAAAAAAACAGGGGCCGACTTTCGGCCTGTGTGTGTCACCCTGTCAGACAGAAGCTGGCTATTGTACAAGCATGCTGGAAAACCAGCAGCCGATTGACTGCTGATTGGAGTGTTCTGGTGAGGGGGGGGGCACCACCTGTCATTACACAACAGTTTAGGAGGGGAGATCGCTGTACTAGCATTGCATAGTTAGTACAGCGGCTCTTACTGGAGCTGACAGTTTTTATTGATTTTTTTTTTTTTTTTTTATATTTATTTTTTTAGGGTATACCAGGCATTAATCGGATGCGCTTTAGATACGATAATGCAGGACCACAGGTGTCGCCTGTCATAGCAGGAAGTGCCTAAGCAAAGACCTTCATAGCATTATTTTTTTTTTTTTTGGGTTGCCTATTCAAACAAATTGTCTTGACACCTATTAAAGTGTTACTAAACCCACAACCGTGAAATCAGTCTGTATATGCAGTAAAGCGTGTTTGTTATACTCACTGTGGTACCTAAGGGGTTAATACTCTGCATTGTGTAAAAAGCCTGCGTAATCCTGTAAGCACGGATCCTCCCCTTCTTGCATTATTTACAAAACCTGTCCGGATAAGAGCTACTGGAGTTGGGGTGCACATGCTCAGTTTGGTGTGTATTTCTAGACTTTTTTTTTTTTTTTCTCTTTGGGAGTGTATATGATTAGCAGAGGGTCAGAGGTCCTGCATCTTGATAGGACAGCCAGTGCAGTATGACAACTCCTCCTACAAGCTTTAAGCAGACGCTGATGGGCACAAGACTAATGAGAAAAGGTATTTAGTTTGTTTACTAAAATGATTGCATTTCCATGTTTTGTCTATTGTTGGAGACCAGATATATTGAATGCAGGGTTCAGGGTTCAGTAACACTTTACGTTCACGCCACACTGCCATGTACTACTTTTTTCAGCTCATCGTGTTGTAAGGTAGTACACCGCACTGTTGTGGTCAATAAAGATGAATGACATGTTATTTTATAACCTTTCAATAAAGCTGAAAAAAATCGGTGCAATGCATTCTTTGTATAGTGTATTGACACCGTTATGATTACAGTGTACGCCAGTATGAAATGGTGAAAGGTCTGCTAATCCATGTAAATGTGTCATTTTATACAAGTTTGCCAGATTTTATTTGATCAAATTGAGATTTGTTGTTCTGTTTTTTAAAATGCTCCCCAGATATATTTATACATAATTTGTTTTATCTCTATTGATAAAACTTACATTTTCCTTTTTCAGAACATGGTGATGAGTTTCCGAGTATCTGATCTTCAGATGCTTCTGGGATATGTCGGACGCAGTAAAAGTGGCTTGAAGCATGAGCTTGTCACACGAGCTTTGCAATTAGTACAATTTGATTGTAGCCCTGAAGTCTTTAAAAAGATAAAGGAGCTCTATGAGACAAGATATTCAAAGAAACCCACTGATTTAGTAACCACAGCTGCAACACAACTGACGCAATCACACCGATCGGACTCTTTGCTCATCCATCCATCTTTTGACCATGGAACAACTGCGACTAGGACTTCAGTTTCTCAACCCAACATGGACTACCAGTCTGTATATACAAAGCATGTCAACGGCTTATCTCGGATACCTCCCAAAGCAATGAGCAAGCCTGAGGTGCGACTGGTCAAACTCCCTTTCTACGACGTGGTTGATGAGCTTTTAAAGCCCACAGAACTTGGTAAGATGTACTTCTTCTTCCTTTTTTTTTTTTTTTTTTTTTTTTTAAATTTATTTTCAGATAAGCTCATACCCTTCTTTTGTTCGTTTTTCTTGGCTTGCTACTAAACTTCAGTCATGAGGGAGGGTCATTCATACAGATATATAAATCAAACCGTAATTGCGTTAAGTTTCACTAGTGAAAAAACGATCTTCAGTGACAGCTGCACTCATAATATACCCACATAAAAATGATAAATGATGATTATCCTAATTGTGCTGCCCTGTCCAAAAAAACATGTGGTCACACCCCTTTAGCACCTGGTAGTTCATTACATGTACAAGCTATTGGGATCTGAGCACATATATCTCTTTTTCTGTAAAACACAGGATAGTGACCAGATCTGAACCTAGTCGCTCTCCCCCATCTTTTCTTTATGCCCCAGGTTGGCATGGTGTCCACCGTAGTACTTGTAGTGGAAAGGCAGTGTAGAACTGGCCAGAAGAGGGATTACTTTGACGGAGTTGGTCAGCTTAAACATGTATTGCAATATATGTGAGCTAAATATCATCCCTGTTTTACATTGCATAGTTTGCTGTGAAGGGTGTAGCAGTGTGCAGAGGGTCAATTTGGCATTTGCCCTGTCCAAAAACAGTGTAAGTGCATAAATACAGTACATGAAGAAATTCATAAAGTGAAAAACATAAAAATCCTTATAGGTGCTCATAAAAGTTGGTTTAATATACAACATAATCATAAAGTGCTTGGTGCAAAGTCATGACCAAAAAGGAATCCCGTGCAAATACAGGAGCCCAAATTAATCCCTCAGACAGGTAAAACTCTTCACCACTTGTGTACACCGCCTGTCATAAACTGCTTACCAGATTTTCAGACCTCAAGGGGGAAGGAGGTCTGGCTACACTTTAGGGAGAAAACCCAAATGGATGCATATAGAACATTTGAGACCTGCATATGTAAGAATTGCACACATTTGATTTGATATTGCACGTAATAGTATATACAGTTGTGCTAATATGTTTACATACCCTGGCAGAATTGATGATTTCTTGGCCATTTTTTGAGACTATGAATGATAACAAACAAACTTTTCTTTCACTCATGGTTAGTGTTCAGCTGAAGCCATTTATTTTCAATCAACTGTGTTTACTCTTTTTAACTCATAATGGCAAAAGAAACTACCGAAATGACCCTGATAAAAAGATTACATATCCTTGGCTTGGTTTACATATCCTTGGCTTGGGTTTTGACATGCACACAAGTTGACACAAAGGGGTTTGAATGGCTATTAAAGGTAACCATCCTCACCTGTGATCTGTTTGCTTGTAATTAGTGTGTGTATAACAGGTCAGTGAGTTTCTGGCCTCCTGACAGACCCTTGCATCTTTCATCCAGTGCGGCACTGGCGTTTCTGAGTCTTGGGGAAAGCAAAATAATTGTCAAAGGATCTACAGGAAAAGGTAGTCGAACTGTATAAAACAGGAAAGGTATATAACCAGATATCCAAGGAATTGATAATGCCAATCAGCAGTGTTCAAACTCTAATCAAGAAGTGCAAACTGAGGGGTTCTGTTGAAACCAATCCACAGTCAGGTAGACCAACTAAAATTTCAGCCACAACTGCCAGGAAAATTGTTCGGGATGCAAAGAAAAACCCACAAATACCTTCAGGTGAAATACAGGAGACTCTGAAAACATGTGGTGTGGCTGTTTTAAGATGCACAATAAGGAGACACTTGAAGAAAGATGGGTTGCATTGTCCAATTGCCAGAAGAAAGCCACAAAGTATCCCGCTTACAATACGCCAAACAGCACAGAGACAAGCCTCAAAACTTCTGGCACAAAGTCATTTGAAATGATGAGACCAAAATTTTAGCTTTTTGGCCACAACCATAAACGCTACATTTCGAGAAGCGTCAACAAGGCCTGTGAAACACTGAGGTGGATCGCTGATGTTTTGGGATGTGTGAGCTACAAAGGCACAGGAAATTTGGTCAAAATTGATGGCAAGCTGAATGCAGTATGTTATCAAAAAATACTGGAGGAACATTTGCATTCATCAGCCAGGAAGCTGCGCATGGGACGTACTTGGACATTCCAACATGACAATGATCCAAAACACAAGGCCAAGTTGACCCGTCATTGGCTACAGTAGAATAAAGTGAAGGTTCTGGAGTGGCCATCTGTTTCCTTACCTAAATATCATTTAGCCACTCTGGGGAGATCTCAGACATGCAGTTCATGCAGGACAGCCCAAGAATTTCCAGGAACTGGAGGCTTTTTGCCGAGAGGAATGGGCAGCTTTACCATCTGAGAAGATAAAGAGCCTCATCCAAAAATACCACAAAAGACTTAAAGCTGCCATTGATGTTAACCACTTGACCACTAAGCACTTAAACCCCCTTCCTAACCAGACCAATTTTCAGCTTTCAGTGCTCTCACGTTTTGAATGACAATTACTCAGTCATACTACACTGTACCCATATGAAATTTTCATCCTTTTTTTTTTTTTTTCACACAAAAAGAGCTTTCTTTTGGTGGTATTTAATCACCATTGGGGTGTTTATTTTTTGAGCAATAAATGGAAAAATACCGAAAGTTGTTTGTAAAAAAAAAAAAAAATGCATTTTTCTTTATTTCTGTTCTAACATTTTGCAAATTAGTAATTTTTTCTTTATAAATTTTGGCCAACATTTATACTGCTATATATCTTTGGTAAAAATAACCCAAATTAGTCTATATTTGGTCTTTGTGAAAGTTATAGAGTCTACAATCTATGGTGCCAATCACTGAAAATTGATCACACCTGATGCACTGACGGCCTATCTCATTTCTTGAGGCCCTAACAAGACCGAAAAGTACAAATACCCCCCCCAAATGACCCCTTTTTGGAAAGTAGACAGTCCAACGTATTAGAGCTGCACGATTTTTTTTTTTTTTTGCTTAGAATAAAGATCACGATTCTATCACGATTCTCACGGCATAATATATTAAATATACAAAAAAATTGGGTTAACAGCACTGTTTAGTTTTTTGAAAGGGTAATTTTTCCCAAAAAAATTGCGTTTAAAAAAACAACCGCCATCTTATTCTCTGGGGTCTTTGCGAAGTCATTTTCTAGCACAAAATAATGGATTTTTATTTGTAAACAGCAAGTGTCAGGAAAGATTTAGTCTTTAAATGGTTAAACCAAAAATCTATACAAGGGGAGTTCACGCCTTTGAAGTAAATTACTTTGTCTCAGAACTTGGCTCTCTGCCCAGACTTGGCTGTCTCCCCTGAGACTCAAGTCGCTCCGACTTGAAAAGACTTCAGGCGACTTGCATTGACATTTATTACTGTCGAGTCGCCCCGCAAGTCGGACCCCATTAACTGCACTGAAAAATCGCGGTAATGCCCAATGGAGATCGCGCGGGGGGGGGGGGGGGAGATCGAGATCACGATTTTAATACGCTTAATCGTGCAGCTCTACAACGTATTTAGTAAGAGGCATGGCGAGTTTTTTTGAAGTTGTATTTTTTTTCCACAAAATTGTCATATTAACAGGTTATTTCTCACACCCAGCATATGCATAGCACCAATTGCACCCCAAAACACATTCTGCTACTCCTGAGTATGGTGATACCACATGTGAGACTTTTGCACAGCCTGGCCACATACAGAGGCCCAATATGCAGGGAGGACCATCAGGCGTTCTAAGGGCATAAATTACACATATAATTTCCTGACTACCTCTTGCACTTTTGAAGGTCCTGGAGCACCAGGGCAATGGAAACGCCCAAAAAATTACCCCATTTTGGAAAGTAAACACCCCAACGTATATTCTGAGGCATAATAGGTCTTTCGAATGGTTCATATTTTCCACAAGTTTTTTGGAAAATGTAGAAAGAAATTGAATTTTTTTTTTTTTTTTTTTTTTTACACAAGGTTGTCCATTTATACAATATTTCTAACACACATGTACCTAGCAAAAATTTCACCCTAGAATATATTCTACTACTTGTACCGAGTATGGCGATACCACATATGTGACGCTTTTACACAGCCTGGCCACATACAGAGGCCCAACATGCATGGTGCACCATCAGGCGTTCTAGGGGCATACATTTCAAATCTAATTTGACTACCTATTACATTATTGTGAGGCACTGTGGTGGCACTGTAGTGGCACTGATGGGTGCTGTAGTGGCATGGATGTGTCATGGATGAGAACTGATGTGGTATGGATGAGCATGAATGAGGCATAAATGAGCACAAATGGGGGTGAATAAGCCATAGATGGGGATGGGTGAGCACGCATGCATGGGTGAGTATGGATGGATGGGCGAGCACGGATGGATGGCAGAGCATAGATGCATGGGTGAGCATGACTGGATTGGTGAGCACGGATGCATGGCTGAGCGCGGATGCATGGGTAAATACGGATGAGGCTGCATGGGTGAGCACGGATGCATGGGTGACGGATGGGTGAGCACGGATGAGTGCGCATGGATGACGGATGGGCGAGCACGGATGCATGGGTGACGCATGAGTGAGCACGGATGCATGGGTGACGGATGGGTGAGGGATGGGTGAGCACGGATGCATGGGTGACGGATGGGTAAGCACAGATGCATGGGTGACGGATGGGTGAGCACGGATGCATGGGTGGGCATGGATGGATGGATGGGTGGGCATGGCTGAGGGTGCATGGGTGATGAGGGGTCCCTGCTTGACACACAGCGTTGCTGTGGGCACTTCAGATCCTGCCCACAGCACCGCTGTATCTCCTCTCTCCCCCCTCTCCTGTCACACTGCACCGATCGGTGCGGAGAGGGGAGAGACAAGCTGGCACTTCCGCCGGCTTGTTTACATGTGATGCTCCGTCATTTGACGGAGCGATCACGTGGTAAACGGCCACTCCAAGCAGCCATTTACCGTGATGAGCTGGGTCTCACGGACCCGGCGGTCACGGATGCTCCCAGGTGCGCGCCCCCAGGGGGTGCACGGGATCGCGATTCTGGGAGAACGTTAGAACACGTCCTCCCAGAACAATGAGTGCCACTTGCGGCCGTGTAACTACGTTACACGGTCGGCAAGTGGTTAATGGGGCAATACATGGTATTAAGAACTGGGTTATGTAAACTTTGGATCAGGTTCATTTTGGTAGTTTCTGTTGTCATTCTGATTTAAAGAGTAAACAGAGTTTGATAATAAATGGCTTCAGCCAAACACTAACCATGAGCGAAAAAAGTTTATCATTCAAATTTTCTGAAAAATGGCCTAGAAATCAAATTCTGCCAGGGTATGTAAACTTATGAGCACAACTGTATGTGAGATGGAAATGGTTTTTGTTGCGCAGGCACCTTTTTTTTTAATCTCTAAGTTCCTGTTGCGTGTTGTGGGCGAAATCCAGACTGAAAGGAGTCGAGAGTTATCAGTGAGGTGTTGGCAGTTGGAGTGGTAGAAGGTGTTGAGAACGTTGGCAGGGAAGATGGCTAGTGTCTCTTGACGGCAAGAGTTTAAACAAATCTATACCCCCCCCCCCCCACACCGATGGCAAAGTTAAATTGGTGCATATCAATATGCGCTGAAAGGTAAAAAAAAATATTGTTGTGTTCTTTTAGAGATCAAAGGGATGTATCTTTGCTCTGCAAATGAGGCCAGTTTAACCACTTAAAGACTTAGCCTTTTTCTGCACTTGTTGCTTACAAGTTGAAATCAGCATTTTTTTAAAGAAAATTACTTAGAACCGCCAGACATCATATTTTTTTAGCAGAGACCCTAGAGAATAAGATGGCTGTCGTTGCAATATTTTGTCACCATTTGCGCAGTGGTCTTTCAAATGCAATTTTCTCCTACGTTCACTGACAGATGCAGCCCTTCATTGACAAGTGGGGTTTATGCACATCCTACTAGGAGTAGACTAGGCAAATAGAAAAAAGCAAGCTGACCCCTCCCAGGGGGCCATCCTCACTCCAGCATATATAACCCCCCCAGCTCTGCATAGCATATCAGTTTTATTATGCCTAGTACAAGGAGTTAGACCTGGTTCCCTGCTGGGACCTGCGGTTCCCCAATTTTTTCTTCTTTTGGCTTCTCAAGCTATTTGAAGACTGCTATAAATTAGCCGGCTGGGGCATAGAGGATATCTCGAATACTGGAATTTCCCCAGCACGGCCGAATGATGCGAGCTACCCTTAGCCTTGGCGTGGTCCGCCGCATTGTACCTGTTCCGTGCGGGAGGCTAGTGGGTGACCCCCACTCGCGTCCAGTGACCGGGCTGTGCTCGCGTCCAGGGGCGCTTGGCCTGCAGCATCCTTCCCCGCCTGATGGAAGGTCTGCTACCGGGTGGCTACACGCTGCGCCCGTCGGATTGGTGAGTGACTCCCCCAGTGAGGGGCCGGCCGGTGGAGGGTTCAGAGATACAGTTCGCACCCCTCCCACACCCCCCTGCACCGCACCCCCGTGCAAAAAAACGCCATGCGGCGAATCGCCGCCATTTTGCCGTAGCCGCGGTTATTTTGTGGGCTATTTTGGCCTCTAGTGGTGGAGCGGCGGCCATTTTGCCGTAGTCGAGGCCTGTGTGGACAGGCTTTGGCCTCTTGTGGCTGCTCGGCGGCCATGTTTGTGCCTGTGAAGAAAACATGCGGCTGGCGCCGTTTTCTCCCTCTTTTCCTCTGGGACAGCGTGAAGGCACAGTGGAGGTGAAGGCTGCTGACAGGCGGGCAAGCACTCCTACTGGGACGCAGTGCTTGAAGGGCATTTGTTACACAGCAAGTATAGCTGGCTCTCCCTGGGGTGTTGGTAGCGGTGGGTGCAGTCCTCCTGGGTATTCTCCCGGTTGCTTTGCGTGGCAGTGGTGGGGCTACATTGTGGGGGTGTCAGGGCCTGTTGGCCTAGCGGGTGTTCTCCCCCGGAGGAGCCTGTGGAAGCGCAACCTGCGCTTGGCCCTCTGGTTCCCCTGGATCTGTTAAAGTCCATATTGGGGGAGTTCCCCCCCCCCCCCCCCGGGAGTTGCCGAGCCGTGCTAAGGGGGTGGGTAAAAAGTGTCCACCCCCCACCCCTCCTTCAGGGGAGGATTCTGAACTGGAAGGGGCCTCAGTGGTCACGGGGACCCCCGTGGAGCTCTCAGATGGTGAACTGGAGCCTTCGGATGGTGAACTGCAGCCCTTGGATGGTGAGGAAGACAAGGGGTCCTCGTTGGCACGCGAAAGGGCGCTGGTGGCCTCCCTGATTACCGATATCCGTGCGTCTTTGCGGCCGGACCAGGCCAGGGAGTCGCAGGAGACGGCCTACATTTGTGGGTCTTTTGAGCCATCTCGGTTCCCTTGGGAATATCCCTATGATCAATTTTTTGACCAGCTGGTCTATAAGGAATGGCAGCATCCGCAGAAATCTTTTTCATTGCCCAAACGTTTCGCTGTGCGCTTTCCTTTTGAGGACAGTTTTGTGCAGAAGTGGGCTTCCCCCGCAATGGACCCTCCGATGGCTCGTCTGAATAAGGAAATGACCATCCCCTTGGAGGGGTCTCCCTCTTTTAAGGATTCGGCCGATAGGCGGACGGAAGCGGTATCCAAGGCACTGTTCTTGGTGGCGGGGTCAGCCATGAGACCAGCTCTGGGGTCGGCCATGGTGGCGCAATCTCTCACGGAGTGTGCGACTGAGTTGCGCAATCGCTTGAGCTGCGGGTGTTCGGCTGAGGCTTCACAGCGGACAGACCATCTAATACAGGGTATCCGGTATCTGTGTGACGCAGCTTTGGACCCATGCAGTCATTATCGGACGGGTGAATTCCGCCGTGCATAAACCCCACGTGTCAATGAAGGGCTGTGTCTGTCAGTGAACTCAGTAAGTTCTTAATAAAATCCTATTTTCTTTGGAAAAAAAATACACTTCAATAAATTAAAAAAAAAAAAAAAAAACTGTAAAGTTGGCCAAATTTTTTGTATAATGTGAAAGCTGTTGCGCTCAATCGTGAGAATCATGATCTTTATTCTAAGCAAACATTTTTATTTTTTTCTCTCTAATTTTATCTAGAATCGTGCAGCTCTATAACTTAGAGGCTTTTAAAGCATTGCCTATGGAGGCATCTAGGTACCGTAGCTTTGTTGCCTTTTTAATGGGTGTCTTAAATTTTTAGATCTTGAAATGTTTAACTATTTACTTGCGCAACATTGTCTTTTATAATTGAGTCTTGTGGGCACTAAAATGCATTTAAATGTGTTTTTTTTTTTTTTTTTTTTTTTTTTTTTTTTTTTTTGTTTCCCTGGAAATTTGCGCTTTAATAAACTGCAAATATCATGGAACATAAATTGCAACAACCACTTTAATTCTCCGGGCCTCTGTCTTCAAAAAGTATAATGTTTAGGGCAGGGGTCGGCAACCCTATGAATAATTCACGGGCACCCAGCCCTTGGAAATTTTTACAGCTGTCCACTTTATTGGACAGCGGCAAGCGTTGGGTATCACAGGGCTGGGTGGGAGTGGGAACCGCTCACCTTAACTTTTTTACATTTACACAGCAGGTGATTGGTTGCCGGCGATCCTAGCAACCAATCGCCAGTCCTGTTAATGTGAAAATATAACCAGCAGTTCCCCCCCCCCCCATCCTTGTGATACTAATCTCTGCTCACTGTAAACTTGTGTAAGGTAGAAGAGTTCTTCCTACAGTGTGTTTGTGGGGTGGGAGGGGCAGAGGACACTACAGGGGGTGTGGGATGGTGCAGGGGACAGAGGCCACTGCTTTGGGGGTGCAGACAACTTCTATGGGGGTGCAGTGAACACGATGGGAGTGATGTGAAGGGGGACAGAGGACACTGCAATGGGGGGGCCCTATTGGGGACCCCTTCTTACCTGCGGACAAGGACCCGATCTTCAGACCATGCTGGCTGGGTCTTGGGTGCCAGGATGAAGGAGGGGGCAGTGTAATCCGAATCCCCCAACCACATGCTCCCTCGGGTTGAACTGGTTTTGTATTAGTGATGCACCTTTTTAAAGTGAGGTAAACCTGTACTGTTATAGTAATCCTAACAGTGATTAGCTTAATTTATTAGCAGGTGAAAGCGGCCCTCCGTGCATTCATATACATCGAATCCGGCCCTTAAGTGGAAAAAGGTTGCTGACCCCTGGTTTAGCGGTTCAAAGTAATTTTCTATCAAAAGTGTGTGTGTGTGTGTGTGTTTTTTTTTTTTATATCCATTATGATTCAGAGGAGTACAAAAAAGTAACGAAGGTTCAATAAAGAAGAAAAAAATACAATATATATATATATATATATAAAGTACAATAAGTACATAGTGCCTGAATTGCAATTTCAACTAATGACCATAGTCAGTATAAGATATATTGCAGGCCCGACAATCATTTCTTACAATGAATCGAAGCATACAAAGGCAAATTATGTAATAGGAGGCATGAAATGTCAATCACTTAACTAGTATGTAGGCGTTACCTGTGAACATATGTCAAAAATAAAGTAAGGCTCCCCCTATACAATGGCCCTTACCAAGACTGAGTCCAGTGCAGGAGCAAGTGGAGCTGCTGAGTGGCATATGAAGAAAGTCTCACAGTGAGAATGGAGTGCCCAGCTGCTCAATACAAAATTATGGGCTAATACAAAAATTAAAAAAAAACTTTTTAAAAATTTTAAAAATATATATAACCACTTACATGACAACTTCATGTCCCAAATGGTGTATTCCCCCAACTAGAAAGAATGCTCTGCTAGATCTATTAATTCCAAACGATCAAAGTTTGATCTCAGATGTGGCAATATGGGACAACTTGGGATCTAGCGGTCATAGGATGATCGCATTTAGTGTAAATCCATAGAAAATGGAGGCAGGAGGGTAGCACAAGCACACTATATTTTAAATGAGCCAATTTTTCTGAACGGCGGTCATTACTACATGACATCAGTTGGGACCAAATCCTAGAAACATGGAAGAAAAATGGGAATGCTTTAGGAGCATATTAACCACTTGAGCCCCGGAAGGATTTCCCACTTTAGGACCAGAGCACTTTTTGCGATTCGGCGCTGCGTCACTTTAACTGACAATTGCGCGGTCGTGCGACGTTGTACCCAAACAAAATTTGCGTCCTGTTTTTCCCACAAACAGAGCTTTCTATTGGTGGTATTTGATCGCCTCTGCGTCATTTCTGATTGCCGCTATAAACAAAAGAGCGACCATTTTGCAAAAAAACCCAAATTTCTTACTTTTTGCTAAAATTCAAATCCAAAAAAAAAAAATATAAAAAAACACTTTTTTTCACTGTTTTTGGCCGATTTATATTCTTCCTCATATTTGCGATAAAAAAAATTGCAATCGGCGTTTATTGATTGGTTTGCCCAAAAGTGGCCGCGTTTACGGATGGCGAGAATTCATTTCTGGGGTTTTTATTAATTTTTTTTTTTTTAATAGTAATGGCGGCGATCTGCGATTTTTAGCGGTAATGCGATATTGGGGGGGGACATGTCGGAACATTTTGACACTTTTTTGGGACCAATGACATTTATTCAGCGATCAAAAATTTAAATGTCCACGGATTACTGTATAAATGTCATTGGCAGTGAAGGGGTTAACCTGCAGGGGGAGAGCTAGGGGTTAACTGTGTTCCCTGGGTGTGTACTTATTGTGGGGGGGTTGGGCTAACATGGGCATGAGAGATCTAACTGATCCCAGTGACAGGGATCAGTAGATCTCTCATGCCCCACTGACAGAGCGGGAAACCGCCGTGTTTACATCGGCGGTTCCCCGTTCTTTCCCTGTAGCCGCTCATCGTGGCTCGCCGGCGGACATCGGGTCCGCCCGAGCCGCGGGCACACTCCCCTGGAGTGCGGCGGGTGCGCGCGCGCGCGCGCTCCCTGGTGGCCAAATGCAAATCGCCGCTTATTTACGGCGATTCGCGCAGGGCTCCCCCACTGCCGCCATGAAAAGACGGCGCGCGGTGGGGAACTGGTTAAACAAAGGTATCACAGTGCATTCCAGTGGTAAATGAATATAGAAGAGCAAAAGTTAAACGTGGGTGGCTGAACCGTAATGTGAAAAGCCTCATTAACCACTTACCCACTGGGCACTTAAACCCCCTTCCTAACCAGACCAGTTTTCAGCTTTCAGTGCTCTTATTACTTTTTGAATGACAATTTCTCAGTCATGTAACACTGTACACAGAAAAAAGATGCAGCGCAGCATAAAATAATCAAAAGGTATTGTGCACAATGAAGTGCATGCAGAGAAGTCCTCAGGTGTCTCTATTCAACAAACCTGAATTCCTCCACCATCAATCTAATGCGCTCACCTCCAGTTCAGACCCCAGTTTTACTAGAGGGTCTGAAACACTTTTCCCAGCATGGGATCAATAGACTTCTCATGGATCCTACTTCACAATACATGAAGTGGTGGTTGTCTCACATCACACTAGGTATATGGAGCGGCATCACCATGCAAGTACAAGAAAGATGGAACTAAGTGTAGACTGTAAGCAAAGCAGCTTTATTCTCATAGAATCCTACTTACAGAATACTTGTTAAAATGCGCTTCATGGGTAAAACGATCATACTCGTCCGGTCACTTGTGACAGCAACAAACACTGTGCAGTTAATCGGAGCGGAGAACCTCGGCAGAGAGTAGCGGGTGACGTCACGATAGGTCCCTTCCCCCGTACGCGTTACGGCTACCACGTGCCTTCGTCAGTGGGGCGGGGCCTATCACGTCACCTCACCTTTATATACTTCCTGGTTACCATGGAAGTAAAACCGCTACTCATGGGAACATTACTTTGAGCGTACATAATAAAGGGAGCATAGTGCCACCATGTGGTCAAAAATGATCATAACATAGAGACCTGCTCCAAATTCAATATCAACATTCATAAAATTGTCAAAAATGTTTTGATCATATAAAAACAAGCTGAAATAAGCGATATCTCGCCCACTACACTCGCCGAGGTTGTACAAATTATTTAAAATACGAAATTAACCAATAAAATATGAAGCACGTAAAAATACATATAAAATATAACGCAGGGGAACGAACATATAAAACACATGACCTACTACCTATTAGAAATAAAACAATTTAAGGTCAAAATCAACATTAAGACCTTGCGGACGCATAACCTGGGTTTCGAATATCCAGTAAGATTCCCTTTGACTCAGGAATCTAACAAAATTTCCCCCCCCTTCAATGTTTAGCGACCTCTTCCACACCCCAGAACCTGAGATGTTTTGGATCCCGGTCATGATGGTCTCTAAAATGTCTAGAGACATTATGCGACTTTTCTCCTTTTTTAATATTAGTAACGTTTTCTTCTATTCTAATCGCCAGAGTTCTAGAGGGCCTGCCCACATATTGTAGTCCACAGCTACATTCTAACATATATACCACCCCCTCCGTCTGGCAAGTGATGAGATTTTTTATTTTATACTCTCTCTGGGTGGAATTAGCTGTGAACTGTTTACATTTCTTCCCCCCCTTAGTAAGACGACAGGCTTTACATCGCCCACAGGGATAAAAACCCGTCAATGAGAATAGCCGACTTTCTTTATTCTTCGGCGGGTCAATCACCCCGGGGGCAATAATATCCCTAAGAGTAGGGGCCCTCCTATAAATAAAACCTGGCTTAGGGGGTAAGATGGATGCCAAGACTCTATCTTGAAGAATATTCCAGTGTTTACCAACGATCCGCTCCACATTCTTATATTGGGCATTATAATCAAAAATGATCTTCATAGGTTGAGTGCGATCTTCAACTGGCCCTTTATTTTTGGTCAAATCGGACCTATCCATATTCTTCACTTTTTCTAATTCTTTATTCAATGTCTGCTTCTCATAACCCTTCGCCAGAAAGCGATCTGTCAGTATCCCTGATTGTGTTTATAAAATCACTTTCTGAGGTACAATTCCTCTTAATTCTTACATATTGGCCTCTAGGGATGTTGCAGAGCCAAGTACCATGGTGACAACTGTCGAGCGGGATATACCCGTTCCTATCCGTAGGTTTAAAGTAATTTTTTGTTTTTAGGGTATCTGCATCTCTAAAGATCTCCCAGGTCAAGGAAAATCATATTTTTATTAATATTCCATGTCAGGGTTATTCCTTTTGTGGTGTTATTTAATCTGTTAATAAAATCCTGTAACGATATCTCATCTCCTTCCCAGACCATGAACAGATCGTCTATGTACCTTTTGTAACACAGAAGCTGCTTGGGGCTCTCCTTGAACACTGCTTCTTCCTCCCAGTGTGCCATAAACAAGTTGGCAACACTGGGAGCGAACCGAGCACCCATCGCAACTCCCTTTGTCTGTAGGAAGAAGCAATGATTGTACCAGAAATAATTATTTTGTAAACAGAAGTTCAAACAATCTAACAAATAGTTGATGTATGGAAGACAGATCTGATGTCTCGAAAGCCCATCTCACTGCTGAAATGGCATCTGAATGGTTTATAATAGTATATAGTGATCCAACATCTGCTGAAATCAGAAAACATTCTGATTGGCATTTGACACCCTCCAATGTTTGGATCATATGTTTGGTATCGCGGAGATATGCCTTAGTATTAAAAACGAATGGTTTTAGGAAATAATCTATATACTGTCCCACTCGGGCCGTGACCGAGTCAATACCGTTGACTTTAGGTCTGCCGGGAGGCCGGGTACTGTTTTTATGAATTTTGGGGAGGCAATAGATAATCGGGGTCCGACAGGCTGATGGTTCCAAATACAATGATTCCTTATTACTTAGGACCCCAATATCTTTACCTTTTTCCACCAAATAATGTAGGGTTTCCTTGAACTTATAAATAGGGTCTTTACTGAGTGCTTGGTAGGTGTCCTTATCAGCTAAAAGGTGATCCATTTCTTCCCTATAATAAGATTTACCAAGGACAACCAACCCTCCCCCCTTGTCCGCGGGACGGATAACCACATTTTTGTTAGCCTCTAAAGAGGCAATCCCTTTCTGTATATAGGAAGGGTCCCTAATTTTTCGCACCTTGAGATCCTGCAAATCCCCCAGCACCATGTTTTTAAAAACATCCAGATATTATCACTTACTAAAGGATTAAAGACAGACTTGTTGGCTAGATTAGAATGAGCCCTACTTAGGGGTCGAGACATTCTATCTGGGGCTTTAGTTAAAAAATATTTCTTTAGGTTTAACGTCCTTACAAATTTCTGTATACCAATATATGCTTCAAATTTATTAAGGTTTTTAACCGGAGCAAATTTTTAACCTTGATCCAAAAGCTTAACCTCATCGGCTGACAATTCAGTTCCGCTGAGGTTAAAAATGCCGGTACCTAGCGGGACCTTTTTCTTTTGAACTCATTTCCCAGATCTGCATCCTCTCTTCCTCTCCTTATGCCTCTTGGGGTATGATACGGGGCATCCCCCCACGATCGTGGGGGTGTCCCTAAAAAATCCCCCTCATTATCCATTTCTTCTCTTACCAAAGGAGCATATCTGTTGGTAACTGGAATCTGAAACTTTGAGTCATAAGATTGATTATTACGAGCAGAGGGATAATCATATGACTCTCTAGGATGTGAATAATTCCTCCTCTCCTGTGGGTAATCTCTAGACTGTAAGCCTCTTTCATAAGTATTAGGGGGAGGCGGAAGGTAGGTTGTCTGGGACATATAGCCATAACCCCTTCCCCTTCCCCTGCCCTTACCTCTACCACGAGACCTACCCCCCCTTTGTCCCCTATTAAGATTAGGGGTCCTTCTCTCTACTTCAAAGCGACATGGTGTATTCTGGGGGTCTTGAGTAATAGCCCTCTCACGCATTGCCGGGAGAGAGTTGGGTACAGTCTGTGTGGCTGAAGGCGGAATAATATTAGGGATGCTCTTTTGCCATTTAAAGACTTCCCTTCACGAGAAGTCTCCTGAATCCCTCAGGAATTTCCCCCTCTTTTTATCTGAAGCTTCTTTATCCCATTTGGTCATCTTAATTTTGAGGTCACTTGAGAGCCTCCTAAAATCATCCGACTCCTTATGGGGTTCTAATTTGTCTTGGATATCCTTAATCATATTATCTAATAATTTCAGCTTTGTCCTTTTCCTGGTAAGCAAAAAATCCAAGAGTTCCAAGCCCTTATCATTAAAGAACTTAAACCAATCCTCTGTGGACTCTTCGTCAAGCAGCCCATCATTGGGCGGTAAGTCCCATCTCAACCTCCTAGGAACGAGTTTAAGGGAAATGTACCGCTCAAAAAAAACCACATCCCACCAAGTCCTAGTTTTCTTTTCAAATAAATTGGATAATTTCTTGAAAAGAGAGGTGATATCATCATGCACTCTCGGACTGGTGTTAGAAAAAATTTCATCTAATTTGACCTCTCTCAACTCTAAAAATTGAAAGATATCCATAATAAGCGCAGCCAATTGAAGGTGACAACCTAATAGTAAACAATGGAAAAAATCAATCAGCGCTGCTTAGAGAAACTATTTAGCATGAGCTGCCAGCTGAACATCAAGGTAGTCACACTCCCTGAATAAATCCTAAACACAGAAAGAAGATGCAGCGCAGCATAAAATAATCAAAAGGTATAGTGCACAATAAAGTCCAGTGTGGAAGTGCATGCAGAGAAGTCCTCAGGTGTCTCTATTCAACAAACGTGAATTCCTCCACCATCAATCTAATGCGCTCACCTCCAGTTCAGACCCCAGTTTTACTAGAGGGTCTGAAACACTTTTCCCAGCATGGGATCAATAGACTTCTCATGGATCCTACTTCACAATACATGAAGTGGTGGTTGTCTCATATCACACCAGGTATATGGAGTGGCATCACCATGCAAGTACAAGAAAGATGGAACTAAGTGTAGACTGTAAGCAAAGCAGCTTTATTCTCATAGAATCCTACTTACAGAATACTTGTTAAAATGCGCTTCATGGGTAAAACGATCATACTCGTCTGGTCACTTGTGACAGCAACAAACACTGTACGGAGCGGAGAACCTCGGCAGAGAGTAGCGGGTGACGTCACGATAGGTCCCTTAACACTGTACGCATATGAAAATTGTCCCCCCGCCCCCCCCCAAAAAAAAAATTTTGTAAAGTGTGGAAAGAAAAATTAAACTTTTTTTTTTTTTCGAATGTCAGATGTGAATCAAGGTAGAAAGAACATGAACGTACCACTACGGTGAGGTATATGGACCACACTATACTCTGTTGGTGGTGAAGTACAT
>BLSH010092656.1:207286-221311 GCA_018402905.1 Glandirana rugosa
CCCTGCCCCCCCCCCCCCACACGCAGTGAGCGCGCCTCCGGCGGCGCGCGCTCACAGCACTAGTTATCGCAGCCGCCGTCATATGGCGGTTTGCGATAACGAGCCGCTCTGTCCCCATCCAGGCTGCAGTCGGCAAGTGGTTAAGGGATCTCATGACTATATGGCTAGTTCAATGTTTCTCAATTCCAGTCCTCAAGACGCACGAGCAGGTCATGTTTTCAAGATTTCCCTCAGATGGAACAGCTGTGGGAATTACTAAGTCAGTGAAACTGATAAAAGCACCTGTGCAAAATCATGGAGAGCCTGAAAACATGACCTGTTAGTGCGCCTTGAGGACTGGAATTGAGAAATACTGGGCTAGATTGTTTTTTTTTTTTTTTTTTTCCCTGTTATTTGGCGTCAAGAGGAGCAGAGGACTATGAAAATTTCCATAGCTAGATGTTTAACCACTTCAATAACAGGCACTACTCCCCGACCCCCCCCCCCCCCCCCTCCATCCAGACCAATTTTCAGCATTCAGCGCTGTCGCATTTTGAATGACAATTGTGTGGTCATGCAACGCTGTACCCAAACAAAATTTTTATCATTTTGTCCCCACAAATAGAGCTTTCTTTTTGTGGTATTTGATCACCTCTGCGTTTTTTTTTTTTTTTTTTGCGCTATAAATAAAAAAAACTAATTTTGAGTAAAAAAAAAAAAAATCTTTCTGTCCAACTTTGTAAATATATATATATTTTTTTTTATCCTTCACTGATGGCCGCTGATGAGGCTTCACTGGTGGGCACTTATGAGGCAGTACTAATTGGCACTGACAGGCACTTGTTTGCAGCACCGATAGGTGTCACTGATATGCAGCACTGGTGGGCACTTATAGGTGGCACTGGTGGGTAATAAGACAGATTTGCACTGTAAGGTTTCATTCCCTGGTGGTCCTGTGTGGCATCTGAAATTGGCATTGAGTTCCATACATGTTGGGCATTGCGCCCCTTGCCTGGTGGTTTTAGGGTGGGCTTCCTGGTGGTCTAGGATGAGCTCCCTCGTTTGCAGACGCGAGTAGAGAAAAAGCCAATAAATCACTCTTCCTGTTTACGATGTGGCCAACCGTGATTGGTCACGGCTGATGTGGTAAAGAGCTTCCGATGGAAGCTTTTACCCAGATCGGTAATGCGATGGGTCAGACTGACACACCGCACCACCGATCGCAGGTTATCCTGAAAGACGTCAATGGACGTCCAGTCAGGATAACTGAACCACCGCCCAGCTGTCATTTTGACTATAGGTGGGGAGGCAAGTGGTTAAGGATGACTATCCGAGAATTGTACATCGTTCTAAATCTGCATTCCCCAGTGGGGGCTCATGCACTTTCTATTACTTACATGGTAAGTGCTGCAAAGATAGTTCTATTCTGTTTTGTGTATACCAGTCATCTTTAATCGGCCGTTTTTTTGTGTTTTTGGGGGGGGGGGTGTTTCCTTAAGTTGAGACTTTTGTGATTTTTATTTTGCTGCAACTTACCTATGGCGTTGTTCAAGGGCTGGGATAGAAAGCTTTTTTGATATTTTCACTGTAGAATTGACCTGGTAAGATTTTTTTTTTTACAAAGTCTGGCTTAGTGCCAGAACAACTAATAAATTCTGAAAATGGTTATGGTAACTATTTTCAAAATCGATCAATCGGTCAGCCGATTAGTTGGCCTGCGTACAGAATGCATTATTTGTTTACATATCTGAAAATACACTGCAGCACACATACAGCTCACGTCTATACATGTATGTGTCTGATTACATGTGAATGTGTGAGGAGCAATGCCACATGGGACATCTAGTCTTGGCAGGAAGTGAGTGGTTCTAAAGGTAGACCGTTTTTTTTTACCTTGCTATAGGGGCACTGTATACTATACTTTGCAGCTTGCTATTGGGGCACTCTGAAGGCAGGAGAAGCCAGAAGCATCAGTGGGGTACCCCAGAAGAGGAGAATCAGGGCTGCTCTGTGCAAAACCATTACACAGAGCAGGTAAGTATAACCTGTTTGCTTAAAAAAAAAAAAAAAATCAGTATAAAGACTCTGATCAAGGAAGATCAGCATCTGAACACGGAGAAGGTTATAGGCTGATAGACTGGAGGGAATATGAGGCATTGCAATTACATTTAACGTAAACATTTACCAGTATTGTGCATTATATTTAACCACTTCCTTACTGAGCACTTAAACCCCCCTCCTGCCCGGACCAATTTTCTGCTTTCAGCGCTGTCACTCTTTGAATGACAATTGCGCAGTCGTGCGACGTTGTACCCAAACAAAATTTGCGTCCTTTTTTTCCCACAAATAGAGCTTTCATTTTGTGGTATTTGATCCCCTCTGCGTTTTTTATTTTTACCGCTGTAAACGGATAAAGAGCGACGATTTTGAGAAAAGAACAATATTTTTTACTTTTTGCTATAATAAATGTCCAAAAATAAACAAACTTATTCATCAGTTTAGGCCGATATATATATTCTTCTACATATTTTTGGTAAAAAATAATCACAATCGGCGTATATTGATTGGGTTGCGCAAAAGTTATACAAACTATGGACATTGGTTTATGGCATTTTTATTTTTATTTTTTTTTTTTTTTGCTGGTAATGGCGGTGATCTGTGATTTTTAGCAGGACTGCGATATTGCAGCGGACAGATCGGACGTTTTTGACACTTTTTTTTTTTTTTTTTTTTTTGGGACCAATGACATTTATACAGCAATCAGATCTAAAAATAGACACTTATTACTGTATAAATGTCATTGGCAGGGAAGGGGTTAACACTAAGGGGGAAGTGATGGGGTTAAAAGTGTTCCCTGGGTGTGTTCTAACTGTGTGGGGGCAGTGTGGCAGGGGCATGACAGATCTTAACTGACAGGTGACTGCGGTGACAGGGATCAGTAGATCTGGCATGCCCGCCCCTCACAGAATGGGGCCAACAAGTAAGAGGCGCAACACCCAGAATGTACAGTCCTAAAAAGTGTGGAGAGGATATGTATAGGTCCACATAAACTGAGTCCATATACAAAGTCCATAAGCAATGATCTTCATACAAAGTAGTCCATACCGGAACAGTCTTTAGGGCCAAAATGGAAAAGGGCCAAAATGACCTACACGCCGCGAGCCAGCTCCTCTCACCATACAGCGTGCAGGACAAACAATCGTTTTTGGAGGACCACTCGGCCGGATGGGACGAGCGTTAGGTTCACCCCAGGTTTACCCCTGTTGTTGGATGTTGGATGTGCTGAACATACATTGATCTTGTGAGTGTTTTTAATCTATTTTTTAGTAAAGTGATACTGGCATATTGCCCTTAGAAGCGACTCCTCTCTCCTGTTTTCTCATACAACGGGGGACCGCCGTGTTTACAACGGTGGTTCCCCGTTCCTGCTCTCTGTGGAGATCGCGGGTCTCCGGCGGACATCTGGTCCGCCCGACCCGCAGGCACGCTCGTGCGCGCAGCATGAGTCGAAGGGGAGGACGTCTAATGATGGCCTCCCGCCATTTTAGAGCCGTGCTGTAGTTGTCATTCGGCTATGGCACGGACGGAAAGAGGATAAAATCAGATCCATGGAAAAAAAAAGTCTCAGCTTTTAGTAATATAAAATATTTTTCTCCTATTGTTCACTGACAGACGCAGCTCACCATTACGTGTGGGGTTTATGCTGGTTCCACTAGGAGTTAACTAGGCAGGGAAAAGAAACAGCTGACCCCTCCCATGGGGCCGTCCCCTCTTCCCAGATAAACCCCCTCTATGGAATAGCTCACCAGTCTAAATGCCTAGTTTGCAAGGAGTTGACCTGGCTTCCCTTTAGGGGAATTGCGGTCCTGTTTGTGACCATTTCTTTTTAATTTAATGTAATTTTATTTTATTAATCACATTCCTTGATTTGTACCTTTGTTCAAGGTGTACGACATGTGGCGCCTCGGGTGAAGGTTTCGTTGGCGCCTTGGGATCTAAATTTGGTGCTTTCTGTACTTCAGAAACCGCCTTATGAGAAAATCAGGGAAATTTCCTTACAACTGCTTTCGCAGAAGGTGGCCTTTTTAGTGGCCATCACCTTTCGTGCAAGTCTCCCTACCTAGTCATAAGGATAAGGTGGTCTTGCGACCCTCGCCTTCTTTTCTTCCGAAAGTGGTTTGTTCTTCCTTCATTGTGTCCTCGTCCATCGCATCCAAAAGAAATTGATTTACATGCCTTGGATGTAGTGAGGGCCTTAAAAGTGTATTTGTCTGCTACAGCTTCTTTTCGAAAAGCTGATGCTCTGTGTTGCCAGAGGGTCCGGGCAAAGGTTTGGTGGCCTCGGCTACGATTTCCCGTTGGATCAGACAGACCGTGACCCATGCATATTCTGTCAGGGGCAAGGTCCCCCCTTTTCCAGTCACGGCTCATTCTACCCGGGCTGTTAGCACTTCCTGGGCTTTTAGACACCAGGCCTCGGTGTCACAGGTGTGCAAGGCGGCCACTTGGGCCTCGGTTCACGCTTTCACTAAGTTTTACAAAGTTGATGTGTTTGCATCTTCGGATGCTGCTTTTGGCCGCAAAGTTTTGCAGGCGGCAGTGTAGGCGCGCCTGGCGCCTCCTTAGAGGTTCTGTTGGGTACTGTTGTTAGCGTTTGCCCACCCCTCTTTTTTACACAGCTTGGGGACATCCCCACACGTAATGGTGAGCTGCGTCTGTCAGTGAACGATAGGAGAAAAAGGGATTTTATTAAAACTTACCGTAAAATCCTTTTTTCCGAGTTCACTGACAGACGCAGCACCCACCCCTCTGTGCTCTGTGTTTGTACGGCTTGTGTACGAACTGGTGAGCTATTCCATAGAGGGGGTTTATCTGGGAAGAGGGGACGGCCCCATGGGAGGGGTCAGCTGTTTTCCCTGCCTAGTTAACTCCTAGTGGGACCAGCATAAACCCCACACGTAATGGGGAGCTGCGTCTCTCAGTGAACTCGGAGAAAAGGATTTTATGGTAAGTTTTAATAAAAAACCCTTTTCTCCCTTCCACCCTTCATATAGCCATATATCTTACTTCTGGGTGTATTTTATTAGAGAGAGCGATGGATATGAGAGAGAGCGATGGATATGAGAGAGAGCGATGGATATGAGAGAGAGCGATGGATATGAGAGATATAGATGCATGTTTCACAGTATAAGTGAACCCCTTATAGTAGCGATTATCTGTTCTTTTTGTGCTATAAAGAACTTTTTTTTTTTTTGTGCTTTTTGCAGAAATGCACTACAGTCCATTGTAACATGGTTTCCTATGGGACATGTTCAAATAAATGCTTTTCAGCTTCTGCGTATTTGGAAAGGGTCAGTGACCTTTTTTTTCAGTGGAAAAATGGTTTTTTTTTGCTTTTTTTTGCTTGTTTGGTTCAATAGACTTTAATAGTGAAGCTGCAGAAGAGCATGTAGTGCGTTTTTGACGCAATTTACATTTTTTTTTTCTTTTATCTGCCAAACAAATTGGCCCAAAAAAGCATTAAAAAAATGAAAATCGCATGTGCAGAAACTCAAGGTGCACAGCAAAAAGCACTGCAGAAACGGGTCAAAAGCAAACTGCATAGGTGTGAACTGAGCCTTATCCTGGCACATATCAATTTTCAGACAAGAATATTCATTATGAAAAATCGAGCTATTAACCCCATCCTCCAGATCGTTTATGAATAAGATTGGTCCCAGGACAGATCCCTGGGGGACCCCACTTTCCACCCCAGACCATTCCGAGTACTCTGTTTATCCCCACCCTCTGGACTCTCCCCTGTAAACCGTTTTCAATCCAGGTACATTCACCCTTTGATCCATGACGACACACCTTAGTTTGTACACTAAGTGTATATGGGGCACTGTATCAAATGCTTTTGCAAAATCTAGATAAACCACATAAACGGGCCTTCCTTTATCTAAATGGCAGCTCAGCACCTCATAGAAGGTTAATGGATTGGTTTGGCATGAGCGATTCTAAATTAAACCTGATTACTGTTAATGCTACCATTTTCCTTACATCCTTATATCTTGTATATAATCCCTTATTATTCCCTCCAAGAGCTTGCATATCATTGATAAGCTAACTGGCCTGTAGTTTCCAGGGATATATCTAGGTCCTTTTTTATATATTGGTACTACATTGGCTTTTCTCCAATCAGCTGGTACCATACCAGTCAGACTGTTCTTAAAAATTAGGTACAGTGGTCTAGCAATTTCTTGACTGAGTTTCTTAAGGACCCTCGGGTGCAAGCTATCTGGTCCCGGTGACTTAGTAACGTTGAGTTTTTCAAGTCTATTCCTAATTTTATCCTCAGTTAGCCATGATGGTGCTTCCTGTGACTTGTCGTGAGGTCCTACAATGTAGTTTTGAATACTTGCGCTCCCTGTTTCCTTTGTGAATACGAAGGAGAAAAATTAGTTTAACACCTTTGCCATCTCTCCATCTTTGGTAACCAGATTCCCTTCATCATTTTTGGGGCCAACATGATCTGACCTCCCTCTTACTATTTATATACAGGGTGGGCCATTTATATGGATACATCTTAATAAAATGGGAATGGTTGTTATTAACTTCCTGTTTGTGGCACATTAGTATATGTGAGGGGGGAAACTTTTCAAGATGGGTGGTGACCATGGCGGCCATTTTGAAGTCAGCCATTTTGAATCCAACTTTTGTTTTTTCAATAGGAAGAGGGTCATGTGACACATCAAACTTATTGGGAATTTCACAAGAAAAACAATGGTGTGCTTGGTTTTAACGTAACTGTATTCTTTCATGAGTTATTTACAAGTTTCTGACCACTTATAAAATGTGTTCAATGTGCTGCCCATTGTGTTAGATTGTCAATGCAACCCTCTTCTCCCACTGTTCACACACTGATGGCAACACCGCAGGAGAAATGCTAGCACAGGCTTCCAGTATCCGTAGTTTCAGGTGCTGCACATCTCGTATCTTCACAGCATACGGGTTTTTTTATGGTTTTTATGGTCAGTAAAAACAAATACCAGGTGAGCTGCTCCTTCCAGGAGGTACCGCCATTCCTCCAAAGCAGACTTGATGGCCAGCAATTCTCTATCACCGACATCCTAGTTCCAGCAAGATGGTGCACCACCACATTATGGGTGTCAGGTCAGGTCCGAGCATTCCTAGATGAACAGTTTCTTGGAAAGTGGATTGGTCGTCGTGGGCCAGTTGAATGGCCCCCAAGGTCTCCCGATCTGACACCCTTAGACTTTTATCTTTGGGGGTCATCTGAAGGCAATTGTCTATGCTGTGAAGATACGAGATGTGCAGCACCTGAAACTACGGATACTGGAAGCCTGCGCTAGCATTTCTCCTGCGGTGATGCTATCAGTGTGTGAAGAGTGGGAGAAGAGGGTTGCATTGACAATCCAACACAATGGGCAGCACATTGAACACATTTTGTAAGTGGTCAGAAACTTGTAAATAACTCATGAGAGAATAAAGTTACGTTAAAACCAAGCACACCATTGTTTTTCTTGTGAAATTCCCAATAAGTTTGATGTGTCACATGACCCTCTTTCTATTGAAAAAACAAAAGTTGGATTCAAAATGGCCGACTTCAAAATGGCCGACTTCAAAATGGCCGCCATGGTCACCACCCATCTTGAAAAGTCCCCCACCCCCCACATATACTAATGTGCCACAAACAGGAAATTAATATCACCAACCATTCCCATTTTATTAAGGTGTGTGTGTGTATATATATAAATGGCCCACCCTGTACTTTAATTTCTTGGGATTCTTTTTACTCTGCTCAGCTATGTGTCTTTCATGTTCAACCTTAGCCACCCTGCTTGCACCCTTATATTTCTTATTACATACCTTGTAAAGCTGGTGTGCCAACAGAAACCCCTCAGCCTTGTATTTTTTGAAGGCCTTCTCCTTTGCCTTTATATGTGCTTTTATGTCGGAGTTAATCCACCCTGGTTTTATATTAGCAATTCTAAACTTATTTCCCATTGGGATACACTGGCTAATACATTCGTTTAGTATGTCCTTGAAGCACTCCCATTTTTTATCCGCGTTTTGTTCCTAGAATTTTATCCCAATTAACATCTTCCAGCAAGAAGCGTAGTTTATGGAAGTTGGCTCTTAAAATTCAGTGTCTTTGTATTCCCCTTATGTTTCCTGTTTGTGTGGCTTACACTGAAACTTATTGACCTGTGATCGCTATTTCCTAGATTGACACACCCACGTCTGTGTTAGTGATCAGAAGGTCTAATGAGGCTTTTTTTTCTAGTTTGTGCATTTACCATCTCACCCATGAAATTGTCCCGCAGGACATTTAGGAAATGTCGGGCCTTAGCTAAGTGCGCAGTACCTTCCACCCAGTCTATATCTGGATAATTAAAATCCCCCATTATAATGACACTTCCCATCTTTGCCGCAGTTCCAAACTGTGACAGGAGGTCCGCCTCCCCCTCTTCCCTCTGGTTAGGGGGCCTATAGCATATTCCTAGTATTTTCCCCTTGGTGCCTTCCTTTTTGTAGTTCTACCCATAAGGATTCAACCTCCTCTCTTGGTCCACTAGTAATGTCATCCCTCACATTTACTTGTACGTCATATTTTTTTATATACAGGCATACCCCTGAATGGTAGCTAGCCAATCATGAGCGCTATTAATCCAGGTCTCTGAAAATTCTCACAAAATCTAACTCCCCTTCGTTCAGTAACAGCTTAAGTTCTCCTTTCTTGTCCATCAGACTCCTGGCATTAGTGAATAAGCCACGTAGTTTTGTCTTAATGACTCCTGTTTTCTTTGGTATTTCTCGGTTGCATACAGGATTTGTTGTACTACTTACCTCGGGTTTAGGTTCTTCATTTGGCCTACCACTGCTGCCCCCAATGCTTCCCTCTGAACTTTTTTTTCACTCTGGCTATTTCTAACTCTAGACCCTCTCCCCTGTTGCCTAGTTTAAAAGCCCCTCTAACTTGTTGGCCATCCTCATTCCCAGTCGGCCTGCACCTTCCCCATTTAGGTGCAGTCCGTCCCTTCTAAAGAGCTTGTAGCCTATTGAGAAATCGGCTCAGTTCTCCAGGTACCTGAAACCATCCTTTCTGCACCAGCTCCTCAGCCACTTGTTAACTTCCCTAAGCTGCCTCTGGTGTGGCTCGAGGTACCTGTAGTATTTCTGAAAGTACTACCTTGGAGGCCCTAGTCTTCAAATTTTGCTCCTAGATCCCTAAAATCTTTTTTTTTTTTTTTTTTTTTTTTTTTTTTTTTTTAGGACACTCCACCTTCCTCTAAATTTGTCATTGGTGCCAGCATGCACCATGACAGCTGGGTCTTCCCCAGCCCCTCCCAGTAACCTGTCCACCCGATCCGTGATGTTCCGAACCTGAGTGCCCGGTAAACCGCATACAGTTCGGTGTTTCAGGTCTTTGTGACAGATTGCCTCCCTCTGTGTGTCTAAGAATTGAGTCCCCTACCACCACAATCTGTCTTTCCTTTCCACTGGCTTCATCCCGGCCCTCACTGGAGGAGTTACTCCCCTAGCAGCTAGGGGCGCCACTCTGCTCCAGCAATGCTGGTCCCTGACTGATTTCCGCAATATCACACAAAGGGGCGTACTTATTAAGCTGTTCCAGCCCAGAATAAGCCTCCTTGACTATTTCCCTTCTACCCTTCCTGTCTCCCAACTTCTGTTCTGGTGCCTTCACCGTTTTGTCTCCACCCGCCTCTGTGCTGGCCCCTGCCGGCACCTGCCGCATATGATCCCAACTCTCCTTTAGTATGGAGAGTCTTCTCCGTGTTGACAGCTGCTTTCCTAGATTCAGAACCTGGGCTTCCAGGGAAATAATTTTCAGCTTTCAGTGCTAACACTTTGAATGCCAATTAGTCATGCAACACTGTACCCAAACAAAATTTTTATCATTTTTTTTTTCACACAAATGGCTTTCTTTTGGTGGTATTTAACCCGCTCCTGGGTTTTTACATTTTTTTTGCGACCGAAGTGAAAAAAGTGCGAACATTTTTTGAAAAGAAAAACACTTTAGTTTCTATGATAAAGTTTTGCAAATAAGTCCTTTTTTTATTCATAAATTTGAGCCAAAACCTACACTGCTACATATCTTTGGTAAAAAATAAACAACCCAAATAAGTGGATATTTGGTCCGTGTGAAAGTTAGTCTACAAGCTATGGTGCCAATCATTGAAAATTGATCACACCTGATGCACTGATGGCCTATCTCCTTTCTTGAGGCCCTGAAATGTCAGGAAAGTACAAATACCCTCCAAATGACACCTTATTGAAAAGTAGACATTCCAAGGTATTAAGAGGCATGGCGAGTTTTTTGAAGTTTATTTTTTTTTTTTAACACAAAATTGTCAAGTTATTTCTCACACACAGCATATGCATACTTCCAATTATACCCCAAAATACATTCTGCTACTCCTCCTCAGTATAGTGATACCACCTGTTTGCTACTTTTTCACAGCCTGGTCACATAGAGAGGTCCGACATGTAGGGAGCACCGTCAGGCATTCTAGGAGCATAAATTACACATAATTCCTAACTACCTATTACACTTTTGAAGGCCCTGGAGCACCAGAACAGTGGAATTACCCACAAAATGACCCCATTTTGGAAAGCAAACATCCCAAAGTTTATTCTATGAGGCATTGAGTCTTTTTGTACGGTTAATTTTTTTTAAATTTTTTTTTTTCCCCACAAGTCTTCGGAAAACGTGCAAAGAAAGTGTGTGTGTGTGTGTGTGTGTGTGTGTGTGTGTGTTTTAACTTTACACAAAGTTGTCAATTTATATGATATTTCTAACACAGCATGTACATAGCAAAAATTAGACTTTAGACTTTTGCACAGCCTGGCCACATACAGGGGTCCAACATTGAAATACTGTATCACATGTTTGAATGTCCTGGAGCGCCAGGACAGTGGAATTACTCACAAAATTACCCCATTTTGTAAAACCAACACCCCAAGGTATGTATATTCTATGAGGCATGGGATGGAAGTAGGTACTCGGGTACTCTGATGGGCTTGGAGATAGGTACTCGGGTACTCTGATGGGCTTGGAGATGGGTACTCTGATGGGCTTGGAGATGGGTACTCTGATGGGCTTGTGACAGGTACTCGGATATTCAGGTTGAAAAAAGACCATCTAGTTCAACCAAAAAAAATAAATAAATGTATTTATAACCATACAATCCTTAACCCACAGTTGATCCAGGGGAAGGCAAAAAACCCCAGCAAAGCATGATCCAATTTGCTACAGCGGGGGAAAAAATTCCTTCCTGATCCCCTGAGAGGCAATCGGATTCACCCTGGGTCAACTTTACCTAAAAAATGTTAGCACCCAGTTATATTTACATTAAGGAAAGAATCCAGGCCTTTTTTTAAAGCAATCTACCATACTGGCCAAAACCACCTCTGGAGGCAAGTCTATTCCACATTTTCACAGCTCTCTGAAGAAACCTTTACGTATTTGGAGAGATTAAATCTTTTTTTTCCTCTAGATGTAAAGAGTGCCCCCTTGTTCTTTGTGATGACCTTTAACGTAAATAACAAGTTCACTATATGGACCACTTATGTATTTGTACATGTTGATCATATCCCCCTTAATCTCCTCAAGAGAGAATGAGTTCAGTTCCTCTAATCTTTCCTCATAGCTGAGCTCCTCCGTGCCTCTTATAAGTTTGTTTGCCCTTCTCTGCACTTTCTCCAGTTCCCTGATATCCTTTTTGGTGCCCAAAACTGAAATGCATATTCTAGATGAGGTGTTACTAATGATGATGGGCTTGGGCCAGGTGCTTGAGTACTCAGATGGGCTGGTGACAGGTACTTGGAAGGGCTGGTGGCAGGTGCTCGGGTACTGTGGGCTGGTGACGGGTACTCGGGTACTCTGATGGGCTGCTGGCGAGTGCTTGTGTACTCTGATGGGCTGGTGACAGGTCCTCTTTGCGCCCCCCCTCCTTAGTAATGAGTGTGCTTGGTGTGTACTGTAAGCGGTAACAAGCTGTTACCGCAATCTCCCTGTGTTTGCGGAGGAGAACCTGGTAACCGCTCGTTACCACAGTTTGTTGACATGCTGTGACTGGACACAGCTGGTCACGTGCTAAAGAGCCAATTTAATTGCTGCTGTCCCCTGGGGGACTGCAGTAGCGGCGAAATACCAAGGACGTCATATGACGCCCGCCCAGGATGGGAGATCCCATCTGTGGATGTCATTTGACTATAGCCCAGTGTTGGAAGGGGTTAAATAACCAAATTTATCTGAGTCTGATATTTACCTGATTCAACCTCCTAATAGTATATATGGTACATCTCTTCTGTGTGTTTTAGAGATTTTGATCTCTAACCATATAGTTGGTTATTTGTTTACCACTGCATATAGATATTTAAGAATAAATTGCCTTTTTTTAAATTTTACTTATTAACTAAACACCACACTTTTTTTTTAAGGTTATTCTCCGATTAATTGATTTAATCGAAACAATCGGCCAACTAATCAATTATGAAAATCAGCTCTAGTCTGGTTAGAATTCGTGTAACTTGTGGAGTACTGAGTTGAAGTTCACAGGCAGTTGCTTGCTTGGCATGGGCACCATTCAGAGAACACTTCACATTTTCTCAATGCAAAGCATTCTCTGGCCGAGGTGGTAAATTGTGACCCTCTGTGTTCTGTAAGTCCTCAGCCTTTCAACACAGTACACAGAAGGTAGCAGAGGTACACATTAGTAGTGGTGCCTACTACAGAGATTTCCAGTTTCCACTAGGATCTCACTGGTATGGCTCATACATACTTATATTGGTCCAAACTGGACCAGTGTAACTATGAAAAAATGACCTTGCCTCAACTTTGGCTTTGTGAGTTATACATTACATGGTCATTCCCTCAGTCTTCTTTTGTAAAGCTAATGCTTTTTTTTTTTTATTTATTTTTTTATAGGGATTTACATCCTGGCACGAAGTCTGTTCAAGTGGTTTTGAGGTGGGTCACCTGTAAATTGGTACTATTATAACCCAATTATTGGTTCCAGTAGAAAACATTTGTATTTTATATATAATATTTGTCTCTGTTTTTCTTGAAGGATTTGTTATACAGACACCAGCTGCCCACAGGAGGATCAGTACCCACCTAACATTGCTGTAAAGGTTAATCATAACTATTGTTCTGTACCGGTGAGTTGACAGCATTAATGGCCGACATACTCTGTTCTTCACATTAAGGTGTATTTTAATCATTGGAAGCTTTTTCTGTTTTTCTAGGGCTACTATCCCTCGAATAAACCTGGTGTTGAACCGAAAAGACCATGCAGACCTATAAATCTCACTAATCTTATGTATCTGTCTTCAGCTAGCAACAGAGTGACAGTAACTTGGGGAAATTATGGCAAGGTAAATTTGTAGCTTGTGTAACTTATGACTATTCTATACCTGTGGTGTTAAAGGAAACCTTTCTAAATTCAAGCAGTTTGCTATTACCAGGTTTTCCAAATGCTCTAATTTAATACTTTATTTTTTTTAACTATTTATCGTTAACTTATAATCTACAAAAACAGGATAAATTTTACACAGTTTGCTTGTATTTTTTATAAGAAATTTGTTATCTGCATTAAAGGGTAATGGGCAGTGGATGGATAGTTCTTTACCTGCTTAAAGCAGAACTCCTCCCTGCCAGCAGACTACCCCTCCTCCAACCCCTGTTCGCCGCCCTCCCGCTGTCCGATCAATGATTGCAGAGATCTCTATTTCTGGAATTACTGGCATGTGTTTACATCGCTCTGCTTTCCCCTGCCTGTGTTGTAATATACTCTGCAGAGCGCAGTTCTGATGCGGCTGTGACAGGGGGAAGAGCTGTGTTCACATAGCAAGCATGCCAGGAATTCCAGAAATACCAGGCACGTCATAGCAGGAGATCTCTGCTATTTCTGGAATTCCTGGCATGTGCACACCGCTCTTCCCCCGTCACAGCCGCATCGGAGTTGCGGCGATCTGCAGTGTATATTACAGTAGGGCAGGGGAAAGAGCGATGTT
>BLSH010092656.1:222046-251723 GCA_018402905.1 Glandirana rugosa
AATTCCTGGCATGTGCACACCGCTCTTCCCCCTGTCACAGCCGCATCGGAGTTGCGGCGGTCTGCAGTGTATATTACAGTAGGGCAGGGGAAAGAGCGATGTTCACACATGCCAGGAATTCCAGAAATAGCAGAGATCTCTGCTATCATTGCTAATGAGATGGACACTGATAAGCGGCACTGGTGGGGGGGTTACCACACTGATAAGCGGTACTGGTGGGTGGTTACCGCACTGATAAGTGGCACTGGTGGGGGAGTTACCGCAACTGATGGGCACTGATAAGCGGCACTGGTGAGCACGGTCTCACCGCACTGATGGGCACTGTTATGTGGCACTGGTGAGGCTTCACGGTTTACTGACACCGTACCCTTCCATACATATGTTGGAGGGGTTTCCACCATCCCTGCAAAGTTTCATTTTTAGGTCTTATTTTTCAGTGTGATGTGTATTTTATATATTATGTTGCATATCACAAAGAGGGTTCCACCTTTTATTGTGTTATTGATTAGTAAATTAGCGCTGCACTTTTTTGTGTTTTTCTCATGCAGACATTTACTTCTCACATGCTGATATAAAACATCACGGCTCTCTGTTTCTGTGGTGCGGCTGGGCATGTTCTCCTATACACCATATCAGCACTGATTGTTATAATTTCTAAAATCTGCAGGAGGAGGAGGATTATTTCTAATTACAGCAGAGTGCAGTGTATAATATGATTATGGAATGTGCGTACAGATCAGTAATGATTACAGAAAGCATGTAAGGACAATGTTTATCGTTTTGTGGCTGGAGAGGAGAGAAGACATGCTGTGTATCACTGGTTAATGGGTCTGGCTGCAGAATGAGGGGTGTGATTCATGTTGAAGTGGGCTGTTTACATGTACAGGCTAGTGTACCTCCCACATTCTTTGAAGTGTGCAAAGGCTGATGGGAAATGTAGTCTAAACAGAAAGAAGAGGATATGATGCAATCACTCTTCTAACAGAGCTAACATTGAAGAATACATACTATTGCATCATTTGAACGAGAGAGCTCACTTCCTGTAAATTAAATTGGACATCTCTTCAATGGTAAGGAATTTCACAAATGTAATAAGTGTTTAGTGTATGGAGGTGTACGAATGGGGGATTTTTTTGAAAATCCTGGAGTTCTACTTTATAGTTTTTGTAAGAAATTCTCAACCTTAAAGTGAATCTCAGGCTTTGCTTGACTAATCTTAAAAATGCTCTGCCTCCCCACCTAGCACCTTTGCTGATTAACCTGTAAGACTTCTATATTTACCTGTTTTCAGGCCAGTCTGGTCACATAATCTGGCTCCCCATGTCAGCCAGCAGTGGCTGCAGGGGAGAGAAAGGCGTGCCGACAACAGATGGGCCATAGGAGCCTATGGGTGATGTCACCCCTACCAGCCATTGTCGAATGCTCTCCTCTGCAGCTGCTGCTGGGTTACATGGGAGATCATGTGGCCAGTTTGCAGTGGCCTGAATATAGGCAAGTATATACAGGTTTCCTACACAGGTTAGTCAGCAATAGGTATTAGTAAGGGGGAGGGAGCATTTTTTTTTTTTTTATCAGAAAAAGGTTTGAGACTCACAGCATATCAATAAGATAATACATCAAAAGTACATTACTGGTTTGGGTAAGAAATGTTCTTCAGCTAGTCTGTAGCAGGTATAACAACATGAGGGAAAGAAAAGAGAAAAGATAATGATAGAAAGAAAAAGAAAACTCAAGCATTACCCCATGATCAGACTTTCCTTTAGCGCAAGAGCTGCCTACCCTCGGACAATCTAATAGTCGCCCACTGTGGCCTTGCCCCATCTTCAGATGACATTACCCCAAACTAATATTCTGTCAATAGTCAATTCCCTAGGTGCCAGCCCGGGAGTGTCTAACCATGGGGCCCACAGTTTATCAAACTTGGCTGCACAATTTCGGTGTTGAAAAATATACTTCTCCAGTCGGAGCAAATCTCCCATTCGCGAGATCCACTCCTTCAATGAAGGGGGGTCAGAATCCTTCCAATGGTGAAATATTAGTTTGCGTGCCTGAAAGAGTGCTCTGCCAATGGCCTGCTTTGAAATTTCTTCAATGGGGAGATAATCTACAACTCCTAAAAGAGCCGGTTTAGGGTGCAGCGGGATAGTGACCCCAAATACTTTGTTAATAGTATTAATGACTCCGAGACAGTAAAAATGTAATTTTGGGCACCTCCAAAGGAGGTGAATCAAGTCTCCATGGTCTCTGCGGCACCTGGGGCAATGCGGGTCCTCCCTCAGTCCCATTTTAACCACTTGACCACTGGGCACTTAACCAGACCAATTTTCAGCTTTCAGCGCTCTCACATTTTGAAGAACTACTCTGTCATGCAACACTGTACCCATACAAATTTTTTTGTCCGTTTTTTTTTTTACACAAATAGAGCTTTCTTTTGGTGGTATTTAATCACCGCTGGGCTTTTTATTTTTTTGCGCTATAAATGAAACAATACCACAAATTTTGTAAAAAAATTCAATTTTCTTAATCTGTTATAAAATTTTGCAAATTAGTAATTTTTCTTCATAAATTCTTGCCAAAAATTTATACTGCTACATATCTTTGGTAAAAAATAACCCAAATCGGTGTATATTATTTGGCCTTTGTGTAAGTTATAGAGTCTACAAGCCATGGTGGCAATCATTGAAAATTGATCACACCTGATATACTGACAGCCTATCTCATTTCTTGAGACCCTAACAAGCCGTGAAAGTACAAATACCCCCCAAATGACCCCTTTTTGGAAAGTAGACATTCCAAGGTATTTAGTAAGTTGCATGGCTAGTTTTTTGATGTTGTATTTTTTTCCTACAATTCTTTGCAAAATTAAGTTTTTTGTTTTTTTTTTTTCCCCACAAAATGGTCATGTTAACAGTTTTTCTCGCAAATGGCATGTGCATACCACAAATTACACACCAAAATACATTCTGCTATTCCTCCCGAGTATGGTGATACCACATGTGTGAGACTTTTATACAGCCTGGCCACATAGCCTGGCCCAACTTTGAAGTAGCACCTATAGGCTTTTTAGGAGCATAAATTACACATCTCATTTCTCAACCACCTATTACACTTTTTTGAAGGCCCTGGAGCACCAGGACAATGGAAACACCCACAAAATAACCCCATTTTGGAAAGCTAACACCCCAATGTATAATCTGAGGCATAATCAGTCATTTGAATGGTTCATTTTTTTCCATAAGTTTTTGGGAAATGTGGGGAAAAAAATGGAAACACCTTTTTTTTTTTTTTTACACAAAGTTGTCTATTTATAAGATATTTCCAACACATAGAATGTACATAGCAAAAATGACACCCCAAAATACATTCTGCTATTCCTCCTGAGTATGGCGATACCACATGTGTCAGACTTTTATACAGCCTGGCCACATACAGAGGCCCAACATTGAACGAGTACCTTCAGGTACATTAATTACACATCTCATTTCTCAACCATCTATTACACTTTTAAAGGCCCCTGGAGCACCAGGACAATAGAAACACCCACAAAATGACCCCATTTTGGAAACCGAACACTCAAACGTATAATCTGAGGCCTAATGAGTCTTTTGAACATGTAATTTTTTTCCACAAGTACTTATAAAATGTGGAAAGAAAATGAAAACGCATTTTTTTTTTACACAAAGTTGTTCATTTATAAGATATTTCTAACACATAGTATGTACTTAGCAAAAATGACACCCCAAAATACATTCTGCTACTCCTCCTGAGTATGGCGATACCACATGTGTGAGACTTTTACACAGCCTGGCCACATACAGATGTCCAACATCAAAGGAGCACCATCAGGTGTTCTAGGAACATAAATAACGCATTTAATTTCCTGACAACCTATCACATTTTTGAAGGCCCTTCATATTTCTAACACATGGCATATACACACCAAGAATTACACCCCAAAATACCTTCTGCTGAGCAAAGGGTAAACAAAAGATTACCTGTGGTTTTAGTAGTGCAGTTGTCCACAGGAGGAGAGCCCTGATCCAGGCAGGCAGGGACGTGGTCCATAGTACAGGAAAGAATGGGGATAGGGGTAGAGGCTTCTCCCACCCAAATGGCTTTGAAGCCTCCGATTCTCCAGACCCTAACCTAGGAATGAGAAAACCAAATTTGTTTTCTTCATCCAGAAAAATCATTCTGGAGCCCCTCACATATGTGAGACCCCTATGTTTATGAATCCCACTATTCCAGTATCTGGTAAAAAGATCAGTCCAAGAGGCAGGTAGAAAAACGTGGTCAATAAACAGTCCAGGGTCAGTTCCAAAGCAGGCAGAGGTATATTTAGCGTTCGGCAGAAGCGTTGTCGTATAACAGGCCAGGGTCAGTTCCGGAGTAGGCAGCAGTATGTACATTGCAGTGGCATAAGGGGTGTGGAGAAAATTGACAGAAAATGAGCATTACCATACTTCACTAATATTGTACACAAGTATGGTAACTGCGGAAACATTCGCCTATACAGAGGTCTGGTTGGGAAGGACATTGTGGATAATAATATACAGTGTTTGTTTTTTCTAGCTCCTCTTCTGGAGCACACCCGGCATTTCTTCTGCCATTTTCGGCCTGTTTCATGGGGGGGGGGGTAGAGTCTCAGGAAAATGCCATTCACTGAGTCTGCTCACTGCATCCGAGCGAATGCTTTTTGGTGGGCCTTCAGGATACAAAAGGGTGGCGATGACTTCTTGGTAACGAAGATAAGATACGGGGCTTTGGGTAGATTTACGGTAAATAACATAACTGATGTACATGACCAAACTGAAAAAATAAATGGAGACTTTTTTATACCAATAGTGGCTTTTTCTGGTGGGAAGATAGGGTTGAATGATTTGATCATTAAAATTGACTCCCCCCATGTACAAATTGTAGTCATGGATACATGCTGGTTGCTGGATTGGGCCATTTCTTCGTTGGATTTCCACGTAGGTGGTGTTATGGATAGATGTGAGCATGTGGCCATTTCGTTTATCCCTCCACCTGACAGCCAATATCTCATGATTTCGCAAAGACGCTGTCTCCTCTTTTCGTAATCTTTCAGTAACAAGCCTTTGCGGGAAGCCCTTCCTATTGGCTCTCACTGTTCCACATGCTGGAGTGCTCCTTAGGTGAAGATTGCGGAAGAGGGGCAAGCTTGTATAAAAATTATCCACATAGAGGTGGTAACCCTTTCCAAGAAGTGGATATATAGGCTCCCATACACCTTTTCCGCTTGCTCCCATGTACTCTGGGCATTCAGGGGGATGCAGTTGAGTGTCCTTCCCTTTGTACACCAGGAAGCTGTAGATGTACCCTGTGGCTCGGTCACACAGCTTGTATAGTTTAACCCCATATCGGGACCTTTTGCTGGGGATAAACTGCCTGAAGCCAAGCCTGCCTGTGAAATGAACAAGTGATTCATCCACGGAGATGTTTTGGTCGGGGGTAAATCGGGAGAATTTCTCAGAGAAAAAATTTAGGAGTGGCCGAATTTTAAATTTATCAAATGATGGGTCATTTCAGTGAGGGCACTGGGAGTTATAATTGTAGTGGAGGAACCGCATAATCGGGTATCTTGATCTTGGCATAATCAATGAATGGATGTGCATGTGGTGGATTGGGTGGGTAGACCATTAAGAATATAATTCATTTTTTTTTTGTTATTCCCATGTTTAAAGTTAGGCATAAAATTTTTTTAAATTCTTCTACTGTCAATTCTCGCCACTCGTAGGGACGGGCGTAGCTTGAACGGGGGTTGCTTATTATATACTGTTGTGCATAGAGGTTGCACTGGGCCACGATGGAAGATAATAGGTCTTGGGTAAAAATTAAATTAAATCAATAAAGGCAAAGTTCTCTGTGTTCACTTGGACACCTGGCTGGGCGGTGAAAGGTGGGAGGTTTGCTGCTCCTGAATTTGGAGGAAGCCACAGAGGGTTTTCAAGGGCATAGGGAAGGCCGGCATGGGTTCTAATCCTTTGGGGCTGAGCTGACACCCCGCTAGTGCTTGGCCTTTGTTGTACTGGTATGTCATTTCTTGTGGCTGGCACTGCACCAAAGGTGGATGGAAGTGAGCTGCTGGTTGATGCCACTGCATTTCTGGTGGATGGCACTGAGCTGCTGGTTGATGCCACTGGGCTACTTGTGGTACCTTGCTGCTCCATGCCTGAACGCCTTTGCTTCATGGGCACGCTTTCCTCTTCCTCTGATTATGTTTCAGACCCACTGCTTACAAAGCGTTCAAATTCTGAACCAGAATCCGACTGAGAGCTCCCTGTTGCTCTCGTCGGTCAAACTTAGAAGACGATAGGACAGTTATGGCTGCACTAATGGTGCTGATGAGGCTGCACTGATGGGTTCTGGTGAGGGTGCACTGATAGGTGCTGATGAGGTTGCACTGATGTACACGAGTGCACCACACTGATGATGCACTTATTAGCTGGCACTGTTGTGCACTGATAAGGTGGCACTGACGGATGCTGATGAGGATCCACTGATATGAGTGGATGAGCGCTGTAGTGGCACGGATGAGCGCTGTAGTGGCACTAATTACTGTAGGTGCCCTGATGGCACAGATGAGCACTGTAGTGGCACTGGGCGCTGTAGTGGCACAGATGAGCACTGACGTGGCACTAATGAGCACTGTAGTAGCACTGATGAGCGCTGTAGTGGCACTGGGTGCTGTAGTGGCACAGATGAGCACTGATATGGCACTAATGAGCAATGTAGTGCCACTGGGCTTTGTAGTGGAACAGATGAGCACTGAAGTGGCACTGGTGGCACGATGTGGCACAGATGAGCACTGTAGTGGTCCTGTAGGGCACAGTTGATCACTGTAGGGTACCGATGATCACTGTAGGGCACAGTAGTGGCACTGATGGGTACTGTAGTAGCACTGATGGGTACTGTAGTGGCACAGGTGGCACTGCTGGGTACTGTAGTGGCACTGCTGGGTACTGTAGTGGCACTGCTGGGTACTTTTGGGGCACTAAATGGCACTGCTGGGCACAGATATCTGATGGAGGTCACTCACCAAAGCTATGCTCTCCTCACACAGTATCGGTGTGAGGAGAGAAGATAACAGGACCTCCTCATGGAAATAAGAGATATATTGCAGCGCCCAAATATCATATGTGATAAGCATAAAAAAGCAGTGTTCATTAAAAATGTATCCAAAAGAAGTCCCAATAACAGAAAATAAACTGTGTAAGAGGTGAGTCTCAATATTCATTAATCCAAATGTATCAAAAATCTTATCTGCATAGAAGAACTCAAGCCCACAGGGTATTCTGATAAATCCAATAATTAATAATGGATGTAAGCTTACCAGAATCCCGTAGGCAATGCGCAGGTATCAGGATAAATCTCTGGGGTGAGTGGTCTGATGTCATCAGGATCCAGTAGAGAATGTGCGGGTCACGGATGTCCACCTCAAGGATGGGATGGTCTGGTGTCCTCAATTAGTGAAAGCCGAGGTAAAGGAGAGACAAGAACGATCCCTGTCCGGGTGGATGACTCAAACTTCTCCAAACAGTTTCTCTCAGATGATAGTGATGCATGCCATATCGCAGTAGATAAAGAAAAAAACGCAATAGTGTAATACTGTATATTGATGTTTATTTCAATAAAAGGTGAATCATACTCACAATGTATATAGTTAAAAAGAGCTCTCAATATAAAATCGTGACAGGGGGGGTATGGAGACCCGACGCGTTTCGGCTCCAACAGCCGTCACCTGGGGTATACCCCCCTCCTGTCACTACCCATATATATAACAAATGCACTCAAAACCTAAAAACACGCCCATAGAGGGCTAAAACCGGAAATCAATTTTTGCTGTTAAAATGGCGTCTGTTGGCGTGAGTTCCACGCCTCAATCTCATACCTCCACATGCTTAACTATGTGTGCGAGTTACTAGAAGGGAAAGAAATATCGATATTCGGAGTGTCCAAATAAAATTGTAATAAGTGACTTAAGAGATCAGTAAAACGTAAAACAGACTAACATCCATTTAAAAATTAATTTCTGTTTACATTGTGATCGCTCTCTCGTTGAAGGGAGCGATCACATGGTAAAAGGCTGTTGCTACGGGCCCTTTACTGCGTTCTGTGCTGCGCCGGGTCCCGTGAACCCCGGCGGGCAACCCGACCGCGCTGTGGACATCCTTTGTCTATAGCGTGGTCGGGAAGTGGTTAAAGAGCTTAGCTGGCGTTAAATGAACCCGTAATAGAAGGTATAATTGTGTCTGCCGTTGCAACAGATTAAGTGAGCACAATGGCAACGCCTGTAACACCTCTTCCCACTGCTCATCGTCTAACGGCCCCACATCTGTCACCCATTTGTCTCCTACCCTCGATGGGAACCCTTCCAGGAAAGTACTTAATAACATATAGTAGCATTGGGATATAAATCCCTTAAAGTGTACCACCTCAACTACATATTTAAACACCGGGGAGGGGGAGACCTCCCACGCTGCGGTTTCAGTTTGAGCCTGAACCGTGTGCTGTAGTGTTAAGTAGCGAAACCACATGGATTGCGGAATTCCGAAGGTGGCCCTTATGTCCGAAAACGATAGAGTACCGTTTAAAAAGATCTGAGACAGGCGGGCCACCCCGTACTGTCCCCACTTGGGTCCATCAGGTAATTTATGCAGCTCTGGGTATAATTTATTGTCCCATATGGGGCTATGCCCGGTGAACCCCTGTATACCTTGCAACTGGCGAACCTTACTCCAGACTTTCTGCATAAGTACAAATGTGGGAAATCGTCCATTTGGTTTTGCAAATGCCATGCCCTCCAACCCCTCCGCCACATTGTCCATCCCTGTTACATGTCATAATAATGCGAGAGTAGGATCCAACTGTTCCCCCTCTCCGGCAGGTGTAGCCCTAGCAATATGCTGTATCTGGGCGGCCAGATAGTATATCCAGGGATTCAGCAGCGCCAGGCCACCTGCATCTTTGGTCTTCTGTAATTGCTCTAGGGAGGGAGCATTTTTAATTTGCTATAGCCAAAGCTGACTTCAAGGCGGATTTCCATCTTTACTGTCACTTGAGTGAGTTTGGGCAAAATTGTCCCGAAGAAACGTATTCCTACACAAACTGATGCACCCGCTGGTGGCACGATATAAACTGCATATAGCCTCCACCATTCATAAAGCCTGGCCCAAACTGGGTACAGTGTAGCTTGTCTGAGCAATTGTCGTTCAAAGTGCGACAGGGCTGAAACACTGTATGGGGCTTGTCTGATCCCAGTTGCTGAACTGTGAAACTTGCTCCATGGTGTTTTATGTCGGTTCTCCCTCTGTTTGTTTTTCTATAAGCCCTTACCAGTTCCTTTAACAGATTTTATCCATTACAAAAACAAACACAAAACCGATTAATATCGCCTTAAAAATGGGAAAACTACAGAATACCAATGTACAACGTAATTTCACCCATTAAGACCAAAGGGAATGGGGGAACAAAAAGAGAAACGCAACCCTCAACCTTGACCCCCCCAGGTAAGACTGCTACATGGTCCTCTGTACATTTGCTCAGTTGATCAAGTGGATGTTTTGGCCTCCTCTGATGCCATTCAGCCTTGTGGTTCTCTAGGTCAGTGTTTCTCAACCCTGTCCTCAAGTACCCCCAACAGGCCATGTTTGCAGGTTTTCCTTTATCTTGCACAGGTGTTTTAAATCTGAGTCAATGGCTTGGTATTTTGGACAGCTGTTTAATCTAAGAGAAATTCCCAAAACATGGCCTGTTGGGGGTACTTGAGGACAGGGTTGAGAAGAATTTTTAGGGTGATATTAATCTGTTTTGTGTTAGTTTTAACAAACACAAAACGGATCATCTCCTTAAAAATGGGAAACTACAATATACCTAATACTACTCATACCAAGTTGTTTATATCCTTTGTGGCATATTATGCCAGGAAGACTATATTGTTGAATTGGAAGGCTCCTGGAGGAAGGGTGTGGGGAGGAGTCCTGCAGGCTAGGGTAGTGATATGAAATTGATTGATAGGCCCAGGCTGCTCGGATGCAGCATGGGGACAAGAGTATCCCTTGTTTAACAAGTAGGCATGTTTTGTGGTGTTGCCCACTCCTCAGTTGGATTGATTTGGGGTATCCCTGCCTTTCAGAATATCCATCTGATAAAGGATTTAAAGAAAACTGGCTTTCTGAATTGTACATTGACAGACGCAGCCTCTCATTCTTGACGTGTGGGGTTTATGCACCTTTCACTAGGAGTGGACTAGGCAGAAGTTAAACTCAAAGTAGACACAACCCATCCCAGGGGGCAGTCCTCACTTGGCATAACCCCTCCAGCCCTGCTCAGCAACTCAGTTTTTTATGCCTAGTGCAAGGAGTAGGACCTGGCTCCCTGCTGGGATCTGCGGTTCCCTATTCTTTTTCTCATTTTCTTCTTTTTTTTTTTTTTTTTTTTTTGCAAGAATTCTGATGAAGAATACAATCAAGCAGCTGGCTGGGTGACAGGCTGGATATCCTAGATCCAGGTAGTCTCCCCAGCGTGGCCGATGGATGCGAGCCGACCCTTAGCTGTATGCAGGGTCGGCCGCGCCAGGCGGCCGGCGGGTTAAACATCCCGCCAGCCCACCTAGGACTGGGCACCCCTTGTCCGTGTCATGGGTGCTGCGTGGCCGGCAGCTCCCCCCGTTTCGTCGGGGTGGCAGGACTGCTTCGGGTGGCTACCCGCTGCGCCCGTCCAGAGTGGTGAGTACTTCCCACCCCCCCTCCAGAGGGCGGGGGTTTAGGGGGGCCGGGGGTGCCCCCCTTTTTTTTCCCTGGGTATAGGGTTCTGCCGTTCGCCTGGTCTGCCCCTCCACCCACCCACCCCCCCCACTCGGGGCTGTAATCCCTGCCTGCGTGGGTCCCCTTGTGTGGTAGCCGCCACCATTTGCCTGTATATGGTCGCACGACCGCCATTTTCCTGTAGCCGGCCGCGTGTTTTGCATGGCCGCCATTTTCTTGTAGACGGCCACCATTTTGCTGTGGCCGGCTGCACTGTTCGGCCTCTAGTGCCTACGGCGCCCATTTTGGTGTGGTCCACTGTATACTGATGGACGGCCCTGCTTCTGGCGCGAGTACAGGCCGGAAGAGCGCTCCTGACACGAGGGGATCGAGAGCAGAGGGACAGGCAGCTACTGCAGCACAGCTCCTGGGGCGGTGGGAGAGTCCTCCTGGGAACCCCTGGGGCCCTAAGGAAGCTACTGCGGGGCGATGTGGTACACACATATCCGGTGGGGTCATCCGGGATGTGGGCTATGGCGGCTGAAGCTGGGGCTTCCCAGCCAGGGGTCTCCAGTGGGGACCAGGCAGCGCTGGGACTGGTGGTCCTGCTGCACACTTTGACGGCTCTCCTGGAGGGATACTTCTCCCAGGCAGGACCGATCCGTGACCGGGGGGTGGCGAGCAAACGGCCACCTCCTCTTCCGCCCTTTGGTGAGTACTCAGAGCCGGAGGGGGGCTCCGCGGTGTCAAGGACCCCCTGGAGCTGTCGGACGGTGAACTCGGGGACCCCTCGGATGAAGAGGAGGAGCCCCCAGGGGCCACCGCGGCTCGTGAATGGGCTCTGGTGGGCTCATTGGTTTCAGCGATTCGTGAGACGCTGAAGCTGGGCCCGGCTGCGACACCGGGGGCGGTGTACGTTTTTGGGTTGCATAAGCCGTCCTGGACCCCTAAGGCGTTCCCCTATTTGTCGTACTTTGATCAGTTCGTTTACAAGGGCAGATGGCAGACCAGCTGATCCAGGGACTTGAGTGTATCTGTGATGCGGCCCTCGACATGGCCCCCATGCTATCAAAACGGTCCATGTTTGCAATCGTCATTAGACGTCTGCTTTGGCTGAGATGCTGGTCAGGAGACCAGGTGTCAAAGAAGGTCCTGACGGACCTGCCTTTTGAAGAGGGTCGCCTCTTTGGGGCTTCCCTCAACGAGATCATCAAGGATTACACTGGGGGGAAGAGTACTTTTCTTCCAGAGCCCAGAAGGGGCAAGGAGCCCCGTCGCAGGGCTGGCCCTTCCTTCTCTGCGCTAAAGTTTTTTTTTTTCGTGTGCCATGTACCTCAAACAAGGGTTCTCGGCCCGCCAAGGCCCCTGCTGGGGGCCAGAAGCGTCCCTGGTAGCGTTAGTCCGAAAAGGCGGAGGAGAAGTCCGCCGCATGATGGGTCGCCCCCACCCGTGGTTCGGGTTGGGGGACAGCTCTTACGTTTCGCCAACCGGTGGACCTTGCGCATCTCGGATCTCTGGGTGCGCGAAGTGGTTTCGTCCGGGTACTAGATAGAGTTCCGTACCCAACCCCCGGACAGGTTCTTCGCCACCAATCTGAGGCTTCCCCCAGAACAGCTGCAGGCCCTGTTTGAGGCCGTGCGTGTCCTGCTCCATCAGGGGGTGATTGTCCTGGTTCCTGCTTCGGAACGTTTCTGCGGTTTTTATTCTAATCTTTTTGTAGTTCTGAAAAAAGACGGGGTCAGGTCTGTCCTGGACCTGAAGGCCCTCAACTTCTTTAGGAGGGCGCAGAAATTCAGAATGCAATCTGTCCGCTCTGGGGGATCTCCTACCAGTTTGTGGCCCTCCCGTTCAATCTGGCCTCAGACCCTCGGGTCTTCACCAAGCTCCTGGCCCCGGTGCTGGCTCTGCTGAGGCAGAGGGGCATAGCAGTAGTGGCATAGCTCGACGGCCTCTGCCTTGTCGGACAGTCTGGCCATCACCCTTGGTTTCCTGCAAGACTTCGGCTGGGTGATCAACCTTCCGAAGTCTGTGCTGGCTCCGTCGCGCCAGTTGGAATACTTGGGCTTGGTCCTGGACACGGAGCGGGCAAAGGTGTTTATCCCTGCCGCCGAGGTCTTAACACTCCAGGGGGTGGTGCGGGCCCTGCTGTTCCAGCGGAGGTCCTCTCTGATTGTGCATGCAGGTGTTGGGGCTGATGGTCTCCTCCTTCGAGGCGGTGCCTTATGCCCAGAGTCACACCCGGCTCCTGCAGCGGGCAATCCTGCTGCGGTGGGACAAGTCTCCGCTCTCACTGCATCGGGTGATCAATTTGGATCACCGAACTCTAAGCTCCCTCACCTGGTGGCTATGGGCACCGACCTTGGAGCGGGGGGGGGGGGGGAGTCATTTTCTTCCCATGGACTGGATGGTGATCACGACATTTGCCAGCCTGTACGGCTGGGTAGGGGTCCTGGGGAGGTTGTCGACCCAGGGCTGCTGGTCTCAGGGAGAATCCCGTCTCCCGATCAATGTGCTGGAACTGCGGGCGATCAGGCTTTGCATCTCCCACTGGTTGGTTGCACGCCACGGCTGTGGCTTATGTGAATCATCAGGGCGGAATGAGAAGCGCAGCAGAAGTGGCCCACATTCTGCGGTGGGCAGAGCTTCACGTGCCGGCAATCTCCGCCTTTTACATCCCGGGTGTAGAGAACTGGCAGGCGGACTATCTCAGTCGCCAGAAGCTGGATCAGGGAGAGTGGTCCCTGCATCAGGAGGTGTTCCGCCAGATTTGTCAAAAGTGGGGCACGCCAGACGTGGATCTCCTGGCGTCCCGGCTCAACCGGAAGGTGCAGGCCTTCGTGAGCAGAACAAGGGATCCGCTGGCAGACGCGGCGGATGCCCTCGTACCTCCATGGTCTCGGTACCGGCTGCTCTATGCCTCCCCCCCCCCCCCCCACTTCCGTTACTCCCACGCCTGCTGCGCAGGATAGAGAGTTGGAAGGGATGCCAACTGGCGGCTCCTGCTTCGCGAGGACCTGCTCACAGGGGCCCATCTTGCACCCTGCTTTACCCTTGCTGGCTTTAACGGCCTGGCTATTGAGTCCCAGGTGTTAAAAGATAGGGGACTCTGAGTCCGTCATTCCCATTCCCACTATGCTCAAGGCGCGTAAGGCCACTTTGCGGAAGATCTATCACCACACATGGAAGGCTTGCATTGCTTAGTGCGAGGCAGGGGGCTGGAACCCCTGTTCTTTCTCGGTGGATCGGTTGCTGCCCTTCCTTCAGCAAGGCCTAGATCACAAGTTGGCATTGAGCATGCTTAAGGGGCAGATTTCTACCTTGGCGATTCTTTTTCAGCGTCCCTTGGTGACACATTCCCTGATTCGTACCTTTGTCCAGGGGGTTCCTCATGTCTCTCCCCAGGTATGGTCGCTTTTGGCGCCTTGTGACCTTAATCTGGTCCTTGTATGCTCCAGAAGCGCCTTTCGAAAATATCAGGGAAATTTCCCTGAAACTGCTCTCGCAGAAAGTGGCCTTTCTGGTGGCTATTACATCCACTATGCGGGTGTCTGAGCTGGCGGCTCTATCCTGTAGGTCCCCGTACTTTGTCATGCATAGGGACAAGGTGGTTTTGCACCCTTCTCCCTCCTTATGAGGACATTGTCCTCCCTTCGCTGTGTACACGCCCATCTCATCCTAAGCAGGTTGCCTTGCACTCCCTGGATGTGGTTAGGGCATTGCGGCTGTATCTGGCAGCCACGGCCTCGTTTCGGAGGTCCGATGTGCTTTTTGCCGCGGTAGATGGCCCCCCATGAGCCCTCCCTTTCCGGTCACTGCTCACTCTACCAGGGCGGTTAGTACTTCCTGGGCTCTCCGACACCAGGCGTCGGTTTCTCAGGTGTGCAAGGCAGCCATTTGGACCTTGGTGCACACTTTTTTTTTCTCTAAGTTTTACAGAGTTGATGTTGCAGCTTCTGCTGATGCTGCTTTCGGCCGCAAAGTTTTTTGCAGGCTGTGGTGTGAGGCGTGTCTGGCACCTCCCGGAGAACTCTCTTGTTGGGTACTGTTGTCTTGTTGCCCACCCCTCGTGACACTGCTTTGGGACATCCCCACATGTCAAGAATGAGAGGCTGCGTCTGTCAATGAATGATTGGGAAAATAGGATTTTTTGACTTACCGCAAAATCCTTTTCTCGGAGTTCATTGACAGACGCAGCACCCACCCCTCTTTGAGTTTGTACTGCTTGCTACGAACTGAATTGCTGAGCGCGGCTGGAGGGGTTATGCTAAGTGAGGACTGCCCTCTGGGAGGGGCTGTCTCTGCTTTGAGTTGAACTTCATCTGCCTAGTCCACTCCTAGTGAAAGCTGCATAAACCCCACGTGTCAAGAATGAGAGGCTGCATCTGTCAATGAACTAAGAGAAAAGGATTTTATGGTAAGTCCAAAAAATCCTATTTTTTGATTTGCCGTAAAATCCTTTTCTCAGAGTTCATTGGAGGATGCAAGTACCTTTCCTCTGTTATGCTGATCCACTCCTAGTATTGCTTCCTTCAAAACTGGTGCAACAAAGCTGTAAGGACAGTTCGGAATGCCTCAATCTCCTGAAGGTGACAGCATAATCTTAAAGTCCAGAAAATTAACCACTTGACGATCGGACCATAGCTGAATGACTGCTACATCGTGGTCGCTTAATTCTGGGAGGACGTACAGGATTTTTTTCACCGCAATGGAAGCACACTGAACCCATTGATTTTAAAGGGAAGCATTTTTCTTAAGCTTTTCAGGTGCTTTTTTTTTTTTTTTTTTAGTGCAAAAGCACTTGAAAAACTCAGTGTGAAAGGGCCCTTAGCCCGGGTTCACACTTGTATGATCTCAGAGATCGCAAGTGATTCACACCTGCACCGCAGCTGCTAAACACATGCGATCTCTGAGCAATGAGAGTTCAGCCATATAGTTGTATGGCTGAACTCGCATTCGATTTGCACAAAAAAAGGTGCAGGGACCACATTGCACATATGTGAACCAAGGCTAAAAGCGGAATTAAACCCTTTTACAGCCAAGGAAGCTGCTTCTGTTTGAGCTGCAATTGCCATGGTGCTGCAAGTGTGAACAGTTGACACCAGCCATTTGATGGTTTGACCGTTTGGTTGAGGACACAAGTAAATATGACAGTTGGCAATCCTGGCATTCCAGAAATGTAAGGCCTTTTGACACGGCCGGGTCCATAAACAGACTCTGTTTGCTCAGTAGGGATTGCTCATACGATCCGCTGACGGATGGAAAAATCAGGTTTTCCTCCATCACACTTTATGGAAGCAGAGCGGATTGGAGAGCAACAGGTGTCGGCGGACATGTCTCCGCTGACATCCGTCGCTCCATAGGGCTGAATGGAGACTCTGTTCAGGTCCGCCTGAAAAAACTGACAGGCGGAACTTAACAGAACATCCGTGTGAAAGGAGCTGAACTGTTTTTTGAAACCGTTAAATCAATGGGCTTAGTTTTACTTTTATCTACTAGCTTTATTTACTGCTGTTCAGGGGCTCTGGGCTTCAGCAAAATGGCAGCCTCCAGCAAGAAGAAAAGGGAGCAATGCTGGAGGCATTTTACAGCGCACACATTATTAATATGGAATATATGTTCCTTGCTGAAATACATTGGTTTTTATCACGTGGTTATGGGTAAAGTTCCACTTTAAAGCCTGGTACACATTTTTTTTTTTTTTTGCGTGCCGCCCAGTGGGTTGTACAAAAAAGACTGACTGCGCCTGTCGGTGCCACTGTGCTAAACATCCAACAATAGCAGAGTGATCTCCCCAGCTGAGCTGCTGGTTTTTTTCATCTGACAGAAGCCGGCTTCGGTCGGACAGACCGACATACACGTGCGGTCTGCCCGAAGCAAAAATGCTATTAGTCCTTTTGCTTTGCTTATCATTCATTAAGGGACACAGAATATAGTTAATCTGAAAAGATTGATATACTGCTGACTACAGGTTTACAGTGAGGGGGGGAAAAAGGTATTTGATCTCCTGCTGATTTTGTACGTTTGTTCACTGACAAATGATTAGTCTATAATTTTAATGGTAGGTTTGCGAGACAGGATAAAAAAAAAAAATACAGAAAAACGCATTTCAAAAAAGTTCCAAATTGATTTGCATTTTAATGAGTGAAATATGTTTTTGACCCCTTCGCAAAACCCTTGTTGGCAATCAGAGGTCAGACGTTTCTTGTAGTTGGCCACCAGGATTGCACACCTCTCAGGAGGGGTTTTGTCCCACTAATCTTTACAGATCCTTTTCAAGTCATTAAGGTTTTGAGGCTGATGTTTGGTAACTAAAACCTTCAGCTCCCTCCACATATTTTCTATGTGATTGAGGTCTGCAGACTGGCTAGGCCACTCCAGGACCTTAATGTGCTGCTTCATGAGCCACGCCTTTGTAGCCTTGGCCTTGTATTTTGGGTCATTGTCATGCTGGAATACCCATCCACGGCCCATTTTCAATGCCCTGGCTAAGGGAAGCCGTTTCTGACCCAACATTTCACGGTACGTGGCCCCGTCCATGGTCCCTTTGATGCGGTGAAGTTGTCTTGTCCTCTTAGCAGAAAAACACCTCCAAAGCAAAATTTTTCCTCCTCCATGTTTGGCTGTGGGGATGGTGTTCTTGGGGTCATAGGCAGCATTCCTCTTCCTCCAAACACTGCAGTAGATTTTGGTCTCATCTGACCATAACACTTTCACCCAGTTCTCCTCTGAATCATTCAGACGGGTATGTTCATGTGCTTTCTTGAGCCAGGGGGACCTTACCGGCGCAGCACGATTTTAGTCCTTCACGACGTAGTGTTGCCAATTGTTTTCTTGGTGACTATGCTCCCAGCTGCCTTGAGATTGACAAGTTTCTCCCATGTAGTTCTTTATTGATTCTTTACCGTTCTCATGATCATTGAAACTCCACGAGGTTAGATCTTGCATGGAGCCCCAGACCGAGCGAGAATGATGGGTATTTTGTGTTTTTTACATTTGTGAATAATCACACCAACTATAGTCACCCTCTCACCAAGCTGCTTGGTAATGGTGTTGTAGGTCTGCAATCTTGTCCCTGACATCCTTGGATAGCTCTTTGGTCTTGGCCATAAGAGATTGATTTCTTCTGTGGACAGTTGTTTTTTATACAGGTAACAAGCTGAGATTAGGAGCACTCCCATTAAGTAGGTGCTCCTAATCTCAGCTCGTTACCTGTATAGAAGACACCTGGGAGCCAGAAATCTTGCTGATTGATAGGGAATCAATGCGTTTTTTTCTGGATTTTTTTTTTCTTTTTTTGTCCTGTCTCCCACTGTTAAAGTTCATTTACCATTACAATTCTAGATTGATCATTCCTTTGTCAGAGGGCAAACGTACAAACTCAGTAGAGGAGCAAATACTTTTTTTTTTTTTTTTCCCAACTCACTGTTTGTTAGCCAGATATAATCCCCCTCCCTCCCAGATTTCTTTAATTTTTGTTGCTAGTGTCCTAGGGGGATAGGTCTTGTTTATTCTTTTTGATGGGGGGGAAAAAAGACAAAATTTTCATGGACGGGGATCTGTTTGTAGCTATCCAGTTCAGTGCTTCCTTGGCGAGGCCTTGGAGACCCTGCTGGACCAAAGATTAAAGTGCCTGCCTGGAATGTTCTTACAGCAACTTTTTTTTTTTAATTATTATTTATTTATTTTTTTATAAAGCTGGTAATTGTAAGCACCTCTGTCAGTGGTAAATGGTCTGTCTCAACTTGCTGATAAATCTGCAGGAGGGCTTGTTATGTTATGTTGAAAAGCAACACTTGCTGGATCACCAGGTGAAAATAAAGGGGAAAAAAAAGAAAATTAATGCAGCAATCACATCTCATTGGTAAGGTGTGATGCTTGCTTTTGGGTTTAATACTGCTTTAATATTTAAGCCATATGGGCTGAACAATGGAAGCTACTACGTTTTTGGCAATGGTGAATTTCACCACAACGCCTCTGATCTGTTGATATGCATCATTAGCGTAAATGTATGCTTGGGCACTTCTGCTCAGTTCCTGCCTTTTTTCAGTGGAGGTAGCTTCTTCCCTCTATCTGCAAGTGACATGTGGTATCGTACATTGGTTAGTCTTTGCTATCACCTACAGTGACCTAGTTTGCTCCAGCCATTACAACTCTCCTGCCTAAGTAGCTAATTCTGCATAATCAAAGTTTGTACTTGTGCACTATTACATTGTTCCTGTTAACCTCTTTAACCACTTCCTTACTGGGCACTTAAACCCCCCCCTCCTGCCCTGACCAATTTTCAGTTTTCAGTGATGTCACTCTTTGACAATTGCGCAGTCGTGCGACATTGTACCCAAACAAAATTGGCGTCCTTTTTTCCCACAAATAGAGCTTTCTTTTGGTGGTATTTGATCACCTCTGCGTGTGGTTTTTTTTTTTTGCGCTATATACGAATAAAGAGCAACGATTTTGAAAAGAACAATATTTTTTACTTTTTGCTATAATATCCAAAAATAAAACTAATCTATTCATCAGTTTAGGCCGATATATATTCTACATATTTTTGGTAAAAAAAAATTGCAATTGGCGTATATTGATTGGGTTGCACAATAGTTATAGCGATTACAAACTATGGACATTGGTTTATGGCGTTTTTATTTTTTTTAAATTTTTTTTTTCTTTACTGGTAATGGCGGCGATTTGCGATTTTTATCGGGACTGTGATATCGCGGCGGACATGTTGGATGTTTTTGACACTTTTTTTTTTTTTTTTTTTTTTTTTTTTGACCAATGACATTTATACAGCTATCAGATCTAAAACTACCAAAGGATGAGTAGGGAATGGTTATGCGCTGCCAATTACAGTGTAAGGTTAACAGGTAATCTAAGGTATGTTATGAAGGCTGCTGCTGCCACCTATAGTGTTTCACACCACCTATAAAGTATTGAAAGCCAATGAGAAATGTGGAAGCGCTACCTTCAAGCAGTAAATCAATAATAATGGTAAAACATATTAAAATGTTTATAATAGGAAAGAAGTAAATGACACATGCTTAGAATTAATAATAATGAGTAATGCTTCAAAGTGCCTTAGTGCTAACCAAAAAGTGCATGTAAAGCAATATAAGAAACAATGTTATAAAATAAACAAAAAGAACACACAAGTGCTTCTCATAAAGTGCAATACGAATCCAGTAGATTAATATTGATAGACATGCAAACAGTGCTAACAAGTAAAGTGCTGATAGCATCAAACAATGAAATCAGCTGAAAGTCTACAAGTGTGAGTAAAATCTATGGGAAAACATATGTGAAGGAATCCTTTCTTGTGAGGAATATAACAATCCACAGGTGGATGGTCAGGATAAAGAATGCCGTGCTCCCTTCACCGGGTAGAGTGGACCCTCACCTCTAGAGAAGACCCCACCGGGTCTAGTCTCACATTGGTTTTGTATCTATAACATGCAGAACCGTGACCACACACTGTCCTCCACCGGATGGATTGAAGGCTCACCTCAAACAATGACCCCAATGGGTCTAGTAGCGCATGACTGACGCGGGTATATGACCGGGTAGTTCCCAGTTGTGGCTTTTAGTTGGAATCCCCTTATTAGTTTCTCCGATAGTAGATCACCATGTAAACAAAAAAAATATCTCTAATAGTGCAATACGTGTTTACTAAAGGTGAGAGAAAATGAATGCCATTGCCCCACTAATAATGCACTCACATTTATTAATAAAAAAACAGCATAAAATCCAATAACATCCGCGATAAAATACATATAGATCTCACGTGTAGGATGCAAGTACCACCGCCAGGCTGGACCTACATGTTTCACCACACCACGTGGCTTCATCTGGAGGAATAAATTATTCCTCCAGAAAGAAGGAAATGTGTCATACAGCAGTGAAAAGTAGAACCCCCCCCAGTGTTGCTAAACCCAGGACCCTACGTTCAGTCAATTTGGTCTCCCACAGTACACAAAATGGAAATGCAAAGATTTTAGTAAACAAAAACTTCTAAATACCTTTTACTCAGCTGTATATAGCAGTCTTGTGACTTCTATCAGTGTCTGGCCGAGCACTGGTTAAAGCTCGTAGGAGGAGTTTTCATTCTCCCCTGACTGTTCTATGAGGCTGCATGACACCTGACTTTTTCTGGACAGTGCTGATTGGCCCTGTGCTGATCACATGCACCCTCCCAAAAAAGAAAAAAAACTCTAGCAATACACACCAGACTGAGCCTCCTAGGGCTCTGTTTCTATCACCAAAACTGCTGTGCTGGGGGAGAGGTTTATGGGAAGGCTGGTGGAGTTTTTAAACTAGGATTGAGGGGAGGGTGAAGTAGATAATGAGTCAGACATGTGTCAGTCCCTATTGGTGGGTGGAATGGGGGTCGGGGGGTGACTATGGCAAGTCATATGAAGTTTCCCATGTTACAAACCACTATTGGAAATGGTATTTGTACTAAAATAAAAAATATGAAAAATAAGTGTGCAAAAATGTAACCATGAATTAGTTCACCTATGCCGGAAGTCGGTCAAGCAAGATAGGGTGAGTTGGAACCTTCAGAGCTCATGCGTCGGGGATGTCATCAGTTGTATGCACTCTCAATATCTCCTAAACTGCAAGTTTAGGAGATATTGCCAGTACCTACAGGTAAGCCACCTTTATAGGCTTATCTGTAAGTATAAGTGGTGTAACGCAGTGGTTCTCAACCCTGTCCTCAAGTACCCCCAACAGGCCAGGTTTGCAGGTTTTCCTTTATCTTGCACAGGTTCTTTAAATCAGAGTCAATGGCTTGGTATTTTGGACAGCTGTTTTATCTAAGAGAAATTCCCAGAACATGGCCTGCTGTGGGTACTTGAGGACAGGGTAGAGAACCACTGGTGTAACGGAGTTTAATACTTTAACCACTTCCCTGTTCTGTTATCCTGACTGGGCGTCTCATGACATCCAGCGGGAAAACATGCCGGCGAGCGTCTGTCTGACACACCACATCTCCGATCCTGGTCAAGAGCTTTGGTTAGAAGTTCTTTACCACGTGATCAGCTGTGACGAATCACGGCTGATCACAGTGTAAACAGGAAAAGCCGCATATCTGCTTTTCCTCTACATGAGAGCCGATCGACAGCACTCCTGAAGGGGATGGGGAGGGGTGTCTGCACTGATAATCAGTGCAGCCCCCCCCCCACTAGGATCGCCACCCAGGAACACCAGGGAGCTAATCAGTGCCACCTACGTGCTGCATATATGTGCCCGTCAGTGAAGGAGAAAACATACTTATTTACAAAGTTTTTGTGACAAACAAAAACTTATTTTTTTTTTTTTTTCAAAATTTTCGGTTTGTTTTATTTGTAGCGCAAAAAATAAAAGCACCAGAGGTGATCAAATAACACCAAAAGAAATCTGTTTGTGGGAACAAAATGATACAAATTTTGTTTAGGCTCAGCGTCGCATGACCGCGCAATTGTCATTCAAAATGTGGCAGCACTGAAAGCTGAAAATTGGTCTGGGTGGGAAGTGGTATAAGCTCTTGGTAGTGAAGTGGTTAATATTCCTGGCTATGCACTTTTGGAAAGACCGGGTAAAACGGAGAGGTGGTAGAGTCGGTCTCTGTAAGAATCGATCTCAAATTGTGTGAAAGGGGACCTATTTGAATGGAGTGTGAGATGAGGCTGAAGCGTTATGGGTGCAACTTCACATAGGTGTGTGTATTGCAAAAGTAATCAAAAGTTTGTTATAGACCTCCTCCCAGTGTTAATGAGGAGGTAGAGACTCTGCTCCTTGCACAGATAGGGCTGGGACAGTGATAATGGGAGTATTTAACTACCCGGAAATTGAATGGAGCAATAGCACTACAGGATCAGTTAAAGGGCGAAATGTATAAACCTATTACAATACAACTTTATTTTTAGCCTTTTAAACTGTCGTTGCCCACCCCTCGTTGTGACACTGCTTTGGGTCATCCCCTCATGTCAAGAATAAGAGGCTGCGTCCGTCAATGAACAATTGAGAAAATAGGATTTTTTGACTTACCGTAAAATCCTTTTCTCTGAGTTCATTGACGGACGCAGCACCCACCACCCCTCTTTTGTTGAATTTGTACTGCTTGTTACGAACTGAGTTGCTGAGCAGGGCAGGAGGGGTTATGCCAAGTGAGGACTGCCCCCTGGGAGGGGTTGTCTGCTTTTAGCTGAACTACGTTCTGCCTAGTCCACTCCTAGTGAAAGGTGCATAAACCCCACATGTCAAGAATAAGAGGCTGCGTCCGTCAATGAACTCAGAAAAGGATTTTACGGTAAGTCAAAAAATCCTATTTTTCAGCCAAGGAAGCTGCCATCTTGTCCTCTGTTTAATCTACAACTGCCATGATGCTGCACATGTGATCAGCTATGACACCAGCAATTGGATGGTTTGACAGTTTGGTTTACAGCACAGCCAATGGGAGTGTTACATTTCTGGCACGTGCCATAAATGTAACTGGTTTTTAAACTGTTAAATGGATGGTTTACTACTGCTTTAAGGTGGACTTGATGATGCATGTTTTTCCTATTGATGCCACAGAGGATCTTTTATATTTATATGAACATGGTAGCCAAACTCATAGTATTCAGAGTAGATGTTTGCCCATGGGTGAACCTGTACTATGGATAAAGTAAGACCGGAGTCCTGTTTTTACATGCAGGTTTGTTATTCACGGAGTCTTATATTCTACTCTGTAATAGTTCACCTTCCCATGCTGAGGCCTTTCCGGTGCCATTTTTCCATTATCCCGTCTCTTGTCAATGGCAGAAATAAGGTGCCAAAGAAAATGCCTCATAGCACTCATGCTACTAATGGCACTGAGGAGATCGAGCAATAGCGGTTTCCCTCCACCGTAGCAAAGTCTGATATCGCATAGATCTCTTCCTTCCAAGCTTCCTTTTTGGATGACTTTCACTTAATAGATTTTTTTTTTTTAAAGTTTCATGAATAAAAACAAGTTAGCCCAATTTTTGTGTATAATGTGGAAGATGATATGCTGAGTAAATGGATACCTAACATGTCACGCTTTAAAATTGTGCGCACACGTGGAATGGTGCCAAACTTTGGTACTTAAAAATCTCCCTTGGCTGACGCTTCAAAGTTTTTTTACAGGTTTCCTGTTTAGACGTGCAGAAGAGTTCTAGTGCTAGAATTATTGCTCTCGCTTTAACGCACGTGTGGTTTGAATGCCGTTTACATATGCAGGTGCGACTTGCGTCGCTGGGTTGGGTGCTGCCCCTTGAACCTTCACAAAAGTACTGTGTGGACCCGGCGAAGCACCGGATGGCGACTGGAAGGGGGAATGTCCCCTCCCGCTGCCTATAAGAACGATCAAGCGACTGAACTGCCGCTATGATCATTCTTGTGGTGTACAGTATCGCCGGCTTAAAAAAAAATCTGACTGGTGCCTGTAGCTGCAGTCGTCATTCAGATATCACCGCTCAGTCAATGACCTCCGTGGGCTGGAAGTGGTGAAAGAGGGCATTTCACCTCATGTATGTTATGAGACACAAGCTAAGGCTTCAAGGCCTTATGCTTTCTTCTACTTTGAGCTCACTTATTGAGGCTGTGCGTAATCTTCTCGGCATAGCAAAATCTGAATCCCCTTCAGTCAAAACAAGCTCCTATGAGCCCAAAACAGCTGGCAAAGTCTACAAATACTTTTGCTTTTTACATATAAATTAACTTTATTTTGCTTGAGGATTGTTGAAATCCTGAGCCCCCACCCCAAAACTGTTTTATACCATGGAAAACAATTTTATGAGCAAAAGGTTTGTCTCAGTAGTGGATTTCTGACACTTATGCTCAAAAAGCATCTTCCTGGTAGCCCATTAAAAACGCCACTGAAGGCAACCTTTCCTCTCGCTAGTTTTGTCTTAAAGCTAGCTATTGTGGCTATGTCCATTTGTCAAACAGACAGTGAATAGACAAATTTTATAGAGAACAGGATCCTGTCTTTCAGGACAATTACAGTGCATGTCTTTGGCGCTGCTATTTTGTGTTGATGCCTTTTTAGAATGTACTTTGTTGCTAGGATAATAATGTTCTCCTGTATGCATAGAATTTTGGGGTTTAAGGATTGGTCAATGGCAAAGTGGAGGCACAGTCATTGGAATTTATGCATATCAATCTAAATATAAGGAACAAGGAGCTGAATATTTGAGTGGTGCATCAATTCAGGTTGTGTATTTAAATAACTCCAGCTTTAGCAAAGGCGTATTTTTATTTTATTACCCACATGCGTTGCCAAACATTCCAATACAGCCCCCTGACAGCCTGTGGGAATGCAGCAGCTGTCATTTTGAAATTGGTCAAAAGGTTAGAGTTCTGTGTATGATTGTAAATCCCATCTACCCCAACAGCAGATGAAAATGTAGTTCCTAATGGAGTACAGTAATGAGTGCACTCACAGTTCATTGAGGTACGGACAGAGAGCTGGAGAAAGCGTTTGCAGGCTCCCAACATCTTTGCATATTCCTGTGTTAAAAAAAATTAAAAATATAAAAACTTACATGGTAAAATGGGTATTAAACACGTCACCATTTTTCTAAGCAAATATATTTCTTAAGGTGCTATTGACATGCCATTTCCAGCACATGTCAGTGACAACCCATGCAATCCATACATAGAAAGAGAAACCAAAACAAATATGTTCAGAAATTAAGTTATTTGAAATAAAATTGAATAGTACGCCAAGTATTGAACACCTGAAGAAAGGGAGGTGCAAAAAGGCATAGAAAGCCTAGACATCAGCTGAAATCTATCCATAATTAGTAAGCAGTCCTGCCCCTTGTCAGTGTCATTAATATCAGCTGCTTCAGTCTCAACTGTAGGTGTCTCATTAACAAGGTGTCACACAAACCTCTCATGGGTAAAAGCAGAGCTCTCTCTCTCTCAAGACATTTGCAACCTTTGTTGCAAAACATACTGATGGTTACAGAAGGTTTTCTAAACTTCTGAATGTTCCACTGAGCACTGTGGTGGCCATAAGGGGAAAGAACAATTCACCATAAACCGGCCTCGGCCAGGTGCTCCTCGCACAATTTCTGACAGAGAAGTGAAAAGCATTATCAGAAGAGTTGTCCAAGAGCCAAGGATCACCTGTGGAGAGCTTCAGAAAGACCTGGAATTAGCAGGTACAATTGTTTCAAAGAAAACCATGAGTAATGCGCTCAAACGCCATGGCCTGTATGCACGCTCACCACGCAAGTCTCCATTGCTAAAGAAAAAGCATGTTGAAGCTTGTTTAAAGTTTGCTGCACAAAATGTAGACAAGCCTCTGAAATACTGGGAGATTGTCTGGTCAGATGAGACCAAAATTGAACTCCTTTGGATGCCATAATATAAACCGTGTTTGGAGGTCAAAGGGCACATCACTTCAAAAGCACCGTACCAACAGTCAAGTTTGTAGATGGGAACATCATGATGTGAGGCTTTTTATCAGCATACGGTAATGGCAAACTTCATGTCCTTGAAGGATTAATTGAAAAATGTACCAAGACCTTCTTGATAAAAATTTACTGGCATCTACCAGGATGATGATGAAACGAGGGTGGACATTTCAGCAAGACAATGATCCCAAACACACAGCCAAGGAAACTCTCAATTGGTTTCAAAGAAAATAAAGCTGCTAGAATAGCCCAGCCAATCACCTGAGTTGTTCCAATTGAGAGAGATCAGAGTTTATAAAATAGGCCCATGAAACCTTCAAGATTTAAAGACTGTGTGGAAGAATGGGCTGAAATCATAGCTGAGCAATGCATGTGACCTGTTTCTCCATACAGGAGGCATCTTGAAGCTGTCATTATCAACAAAGGATTTTGTCCAAAGTATAAGTTGTCAACTCATGACAAGCACTTTAACCTACAGGTAAGCCTATAATAAGGCTTACCTGTAGGTTCCCTGTGTATCTCCTAAACCTGCACGGTTTAGGAGTTATACAGTGTACTGTGATGTGCCCACGTCATCGGGCACATTCGCATCGAAGAAAAGGTCTCTGTGCCGTTCCTTCATTGACATCATGCCGCGATTGGCGGCTCCCGTGCGCATGTGTGGAAGTGACATCACGCGGCTGCGTCAAATCAGAGCCGGAGTCCGTGGCCCCGGAAGGAAGAGGGGCGAAGATGGACGTTTCCTACTGCAGGCACAGCAAAGGCTTCCAATGCAGATAAGTTTCACATAATAGGCTAGTATGCGATGCATGCTAGCCTATTATGCTTTCACATTGCTGGGTAATTCAGTGCAACGAAGAGGAAGCAAAACCCAACAGGGTTTACTTCCTCTTTAAATAGATTTCAGTTAACGTGTTCAATACTTTTTTCCCTGTCATTCCATTTAATTACACAGAACTTCATTACTGAACCTATTTGTTTTGGTTTCTTTGTATGGACTGCATGGGTTGTTAGCGATGTGGTTCATGTCAATAACACTTTTAGAAATATGTTTACCTAGAAAAATGGTGACGTGTTCAATACTTATTTTACCTGCTGTATCTCTAAACAATTAAGCTGCAAGCTGGGCAACTTGGCATCCTCTAGAGCCCCAAATAAACTTAAATATTAATAAAAGTTTTTTCAAATAAGGGGAAGGGACCGAAACAGGCAAGGTGCAGAAATAATACATTATGGGCAGTACAGTCCTTATCATAGGAGCTGGTCTAAGAGGCGAGACTTCCTATTACAGAGGCCGCTGAGGAAACGGGAGATCCCCGCTCTGTGTAATCTGACGTGAGGCTGCAGATGGGCACAGATCAGGCTGCAATGGTCAGGCTGCATTGATGGGCCATGGTGAGGCTGCAGATGAGCGCTGATCAGGTTGCAATGGTGAGGCTGCATTGATGGGCACTGATCCTTTATTTTGCTTCAAAGTACTTTTATTTAAATATTTTTTTTCCTTTTTTTTTTTTTTTTTTTTTGGTATGTGTTCTATGCCGATAAATACGGTATCTGGGGTGAGTTTAATACTGAGTTATTAAAGGGCATGTGTACTTGAAGTCCTAATACAGTGGTTCTCAACCTTCAGTTCCCACAACGGGCCATGGGGACTTCCCTTAGATATAATGGCTCTGATCGATACCATGTCATTGATATTGTTTTAAAGCAGCTGTGAAAAGTAAAGGAATACCTGAGAACATGGCCCATTGGGGGTGCTTGAGGACTGAGCTTGAAAACCACTGCCTTCATAAATGCCAGTACCTAAGTGGGGAGGTTAATATTAACCACTTCAGCCCCGGAAGGATTTCACACTTTAGGACCAGAGCACTTTTTGCGATTCGGCACTGCGTCGCTTTAACTGACATTTGCCCAGTCGTGCGACGTTGTACCCAAATGAAATTTGCGTCCTTTTTTCCCCACAAATAGAACTTTCTTTTGGTGGTATTTCTGCGTCATTTCTGATCGCCGCTGTAAACAAAAGAGCGGCAATTTTGCAAATAAAACCCCACATTTCTTTTTGCTAAAATACAAATCCAAAAAAAAAAATATAAGACATTTTTTTTTCAACGGTTTTGGCAGATTTATATTCTTCCTCATATTTGTGTTAAAAAAAATCGCAATCGGCATTTGATTGGTTTGCACAAAAGTTTGCCGCGATAATTCATTTCTGAGGTTTTTATTATTTTTTTTACATTTTTTACTATTAATGGCGGTGATCCACGATTTTAGCGGTACTGTGATATTGTGGCGGACATGTCGGACCATTTTGACACTTTTTTTTGACCATTGGCATTTATACAGCGATCAGTGCTATAAAAATGCATTGATTACTGTGTAAATGCCATTGGCAGTGAAGGGGTTAACCTGGGGGGGGGGGCGCTCAAGGGTTAACTGTTCCCTGGGCGTTTAATAACTGTATTAGTGTTTGACTGGCAGGGGAAGGGGAGTGATCACGGCTTCCATGTAGAGGAAGGCTGTAAACACAGCCCTTCCCCCTCACAGAACGTGTGTTTTACATGCACGGATCTCCGTTCTTTCACTGCGGGGAGGCATCGCGGGTAGCCGGCGGAGATCGGGTCCGCCCTACCCGCTCCCTGGCCCCCCCCCGGACACAGTGAGCGCGCTCACAGTGCATGATCTGGCAGCCGCCATCATATGACAGCAATTTGCCTAATAGAGCCACCTTGTCGCCATCAACCTGCGGTCGGCAAGTGGTTAAGCACTTCCAATTTATCTGGATTTACTCGTAGACAAGTTGTCTGCAAATCACTTCTGTGAATGTTCAATCTCTGTGAATGCTGTTTATGACGGTCTTGAGTTGCATCTGATTACTATCGGCAACTTTTCTATTGCAGTAAAATTAGTTGTGACAGGGAGCAGCCCTGTTTTGTTACCTGTTTGTATATAACGCTTCCAAACCGTCCCAAAGATGCTTCTTGCAAGCACACTGCCCCAGTGTGAAAGCTCTAGGGCTTTCACACTGGGGTGGCATGGGAGGCAGTTTTCAGGCGCTTTACAGGCACTATGTCTAGCGCTAAAACGCCTGAAAACTGCCTCAGTGTGAAAGGGGTCTTTATGTAAGTTGACCAATAACATTCCCTGTCTATCCCCACTCTGTCCCTTTTTTTGGAGTATAGGAGTGAGATGAGGTCTCTTTGAATCTGATTTGCAGCTTGCAGTCTGGGAATGAATCAGACTTCATCATAGTTGTCTAGCGGGATTAAGCCGTAATTTGCCACGTCTCCCAGATCCCTGACTAGCTTTGTGTATACGTGTGTGTGTGTGTGTATATATATATATATATAATATATATTTTATGTGTATGTGTGGGGGCTATGTTGGAATTTGTTTTAAGAGGTACACCATTCCAAAGGGCATTTAAATTTTCAGGCAACTTCTCTTTTTTTTTTTTTTTTTTTTTTTTATTTTTTTCTCTTCAACGGACTTTTAAATTTACGGGAAACCTTA
>BLSH010092656.1:303171-329169 GCA_018402905.1 Glandirana rugosa
ATTCTTAGCCCCCAAGTGCATAACTTTACATTTATCAACATTAAACCTCATTTGCCACACAGTCGCCCAATTAGACAGTGCATTGAGGTCTGCTTGTAAGTTGGAGACTTCCTGCAAGGACGTTATTCCACTGCATAGCTTGGTGTCATCTGCAAACACTGAAATGGTACTTTTAATCCCAGACCCTATATCATTTATAAATATATTGAAAAGTAAGGTTCCCAACACTGAGCCTTGGGGTACACCGCTGATAACCTTAGACCATTCAGAATAAGAATCCTTAACCACTACTCTCTGAATTCGGTCTTTTAGCCAGTTTTCTATACATTTACAAATTGATCTTTACAAGCCTGTAGACTTTACCTTACACATTAGCCGTGTGTGGGGAACGGTGTCAAACGCTTTTGCAAAATCCAAGTATACCACGTCCACAGCCACCCCTCTGTCCAAGGTTTTACTTACTTCCTCATTAAAAGAAATCAGGTTTGTTTGACAACTTCTGTCTTTCATGAATCCATGCTGTCTGTTGCTTAAAATATTTTTTTCCAACAAGAACTCATCTATGTGGTCTTTTATTAAACTCTCCAGTATCTTCCCAGCTATAGAAGTTAAACAGGTCTATAGTTACTTGGTAAAGACTTTGATCCCTTTTTAAATATAGGCACCACTTTGGCCCTACGCCAATCCAGTGGTACTATTCCAGTCATTAAGGAGTCCCTAAAAATGAGATACCATGGCTTTGAAATAACATAGCTCAATTCCTTTAGGATCCGTGGATGGATGCCATCTGTTCCAGGTGCTTTATTTTCCTTTATTCTGTCTAAATACTTCTGGACCATTTCACTTTTGAGCCATTGTGGATCATTTGGGGCTGTCACTACCATCCCCGGCATGGACATGAGCTCCCCCATGCTCCTTTGTATACACAGAGCTGAAGAAAGTATTTAATAAGTTTGCTTTCTCTTTGTCCCCAGTCAAGCACTCTATATTATTTTGTAAAGGGCCTACATGCTCAGACCTGATCTTTTTACTATTAATATATTTCAAGAATTTTTTTGTGTTTGTCTTACTATCTTTTGCAATCTGTCGTTCGTTGTGAATTTTTGCATCCTTGATTTCCTTTTTGCATATTCTGTTATATTCTTTGTAACATAAAAGATTATAGTGTGTTCTCATTTTTTTATTTTTTAAATGCTCTTTTCTTATCATTTATAACTTTTTTAACTTTGTCCGTGAGCCACATAGGTCTTCTTTTTAGCCTTTTAAACTTCTTGCCCATGGGAATATACTTTGCTGTGAGTTCGCATACAGTTTTTTTGAAAAATTCCCATTTCTGTTCTGTGTTCATCAATGCCAATATTCCCTCTCAGTCTAAGTCCTGGAGAGCAGCCCTCATCTTGGTAAAATTTGCTCTCTTAAAATCAAGTGTTTTTATTTTTCCCATGTGCGTTTGTTGCTTGCAGTTTACATTAAATGAAATCATGTTATGGTCGCTGTTACCCAGATGTTCTTTTATATGAATATTGGTAATAAGCTCTGCATGGTTTGAGATTACCAGGTCCAGCAAAGCGTCATTCCTAGTTGGGGCCTCAATAAACTGGACCATAAAATTGTCCTGTAATAGGTTTATACATTTTTGCCCTTTAGCTGTCCCTGCAGTGCCATTACTCCAGTTAATTTCCGGGTAGTTAAAATCCCCCATTATTATCACTGTCCCAGCCCTTGCAGCTCTTTTCATCTATGCAAGGAGCAGAGTCTCCACCTCCTCTTTAACACTGGGAGGTCTATAACAAACTCCAATGATAACCTTTGTAGTGTGCACACCCATATGCAGATCTACCCATAATGCTTCAGACTCGCTTTGAGATCACTTCTCACATAGACAGACACCACCACCCCTCCGTTTTACCCTTTCTTTCCGAAAGAGCATAGCCAGGAATATTAATAGCCCAGTCATGTGAAGAATGAAGCCAAGATTCAGCTATACCAATCAAATCATAGTTCTCCTTATGCACCAGAGCTTCCAACTCACCTATTTTGCTTGGCAGACTCCTGGCATTGGTGAACAAACAGTTTAATTCACTGTCACATTTTGCACATGTATCTTGCATATTTTTAATTTTAGTACAAACCGTACCATTTCCAATGGTTGATTGTAACATGGGAACCTTCATATCATCTTTCTTAGCCCTCCCCCCCATCTTTCCCCATTCCACCCACCAATAGGGGCTGACCCCTGTCTGACCTGTCTACCCCATTATAATCTAATGCACCCTCCCCCCCAGTTTAAATACTCCTCCAGCCTTCCCATAAACCTCTCCCCTAGCACAACAGACCCCCTTCCATTTAGGTGCAAACCATCTTTAGCATATAGGTTGCACCCCAATGAAAAGTCAGCCCAGTGCTCTAAAAACCCAAAGCGCTCCTCCTTACACCAGGTCTTTAGCCATGCATTCAGGGCTCTAATCTCCCCCTGCCTTTCCTGTGTTGCGCATGGCACAGGCAATATTTGAGAGAATATTGCCTTGGATGTCCTTCCCTTCAACTTGCAACCTAATTCTTTTAAATTGGTTCTTACCTGGGAGTGGTTGTCCTTTAAAGTAATCTAGGTTTTTGTGTATATGATAATATATAATCAGGCTGTACTAAACTCATGTCTTTTTGTTTTCTGTAACGGTTTCATAATTTCTAACTTTACTTTGTCTACAGCTTGTCAAGATGCGCCTGACTGTACCCTGTCGAGCAGAGACATGTGCTCACCTTCAGTGCTTTGATGCAGTGTTCTATTTGCAAATGAATGAAAAGAAACCAACGTGGACTTGTCCGGTGTGCGATAAGCCGGCTCAATATGATCAGCTTATAATAGATGGGTAAGCAGTAAATTACTATCCTGTGTTTTGCCAAAATGGAATTGGCTTCCCACTCCCTGGTCACATTTGTTGTATATTTTAAAGACCAAAGGCTCGCTTTTTTTTTTTTTCTAAAATGTAGAGGGATCTCTTAATTTATTACTGGCACGTTTATAGCGCCGTTAATTTTCGCATCGATTTACATACGTATTATACATTCACATCAGTCCCTGCCCTCAAGGAGTCTAAGGTCCCTAATTCTTAATCATACATACACATACTAGGGCCAATTTGGACAGGAGCCAATTAACCTACCAGCATGTCTTTGAAGTGTGGGAGGAAACCGGAGTGCCCGGAAGAAACCCATGAAAGCAGAGAGAACATGCAAACTGTCAGGTTTTTTTATTGTTTCTGTGTGTCGTCAGAGAAAATAACCCCTTCTGTTTGTCCTGTTTACCATAATTACCAAGAGTGAAATAAAATAAAGATATCCCCCCCAACAATAACACCATAATCCCGCCTTCCGAAGACCTGATTGGCCAGCCAACATGAGGTATTAACACACAAAAGTTAAATTATGGGCAGTAAATCTAAAGTGGTAAATCTTAAGCGTCGCTTATGAATAGTAAAATATGCGCTGTTTGTCACTGTTGCAGGGACGTGCAATTTGAAGGTGTGACATGTTTGGTATCAATTTACTTGGTGTGACATCTTAACTTTTACCAAAAAATTAGGTATTGTGCTTTTGTGCATTAAGGTTCAAAAAAGTTTTTTTTTTATTTTTTTTTCCTAAATTGCGTTTGAAAAACTGCTGCGCAAATACCATGTGACGAAAAATGGCAACACCTACCAATTTGTTCTCTAGGGCCTCTGATTTAAAAAAAATGTTTGGGGATTTTTCAGCAAAAAATACAGATTTTTACATGTAAACAAGTGTCAGAAAAAGGCCTGGTCTTAAAAAAAGGGTTAAAGGTATTGTGGAATCTGGAAGGTAAAGTGAAGGATCAAGATGAAGAAACTATATGAAATGAGTACTATTAACAAATCTATGCCAACTAATTACATCAAATTATTTTAGCCTTTGTGTGCCGATTATAGCCCAGCTTCATCCAACAGTTTTATGGACTTTAAATATAGTAAATAGTATAAATGTTGACCCTATTGATGAATTTTACTTCACTTCCAGTGTGGATACCACATATCTGTCGAACATGGACACAGAAGCCAATAAAAGTAGTTTTCCTTAGAGTTGGTAAAGGCTAGTCGTACCTCTGGTTACTGTTCCTGTGTTAGTGGAACAGAGCGTGAAAGGAATTCTAATATTGGTACAGAAAGCAATAAAAACATGAAGTACTAACCCTTTCCTAACCTGTCCAAAACGAAATAGTAAAACAATTTAGCTGTAATTTGGCTTTTAACCACTTGAGCTTTTGCACCATTTTAGTACGGACCTACAGAACTGCTTGCAGCCGGTCAGGTCCACATGCAGTACAGACCTCATTTCTCCTTCCGCTATAAGCACATGGTCGCTTCAGCGACCATAGACTTAAATCAGAATTGTCAATCCATTCACCAAACCCCCCCCCCGATCCCCGGTGCCGATATATGCAGTGCTATTGACCAGCTGCAGCTGTTGTCCGGGAGATCTTGTCATTATGGATTGCGGGGGACTGGTAACCGTGTTTACCAGCCCCCTTTCTTTTTTGAATGAACAGAGCGATCAATACCTATCGCTTTCTGTCCATTCATTACTGAAGTATAGTAAACACTGTTTACTATATTTCACTTTGTGAATAAATGGAAGTCTTTATGCAGACCTATCTCATTCTTGCCTACAGTGCAGCTGAGAAGAAAAAAAAAAAATAGTAACTCCCCCTCTCACATGGGCTGACAGATTGGGTCCGCCTGTCAGTTTTTCAGGCGGACTCGATCGGACCCTCCATTATCTTCTATGTAGCAGCGGATATGGCTGACTTATGTCCGTTTTGCACCTGCCTACATCCAATCCCCTAAAAACAGACGAATGGGAAACTGTTCCCGATCCATATAGCGGATCGAATGGCAGTCAGGTGTAAATGGACCAGTGGTGTCTGTTCTGCATAAGCAGAGCGGACACAGACCAGCCCTCCACTTGCTCAGTGAGGATCGATGGGATAGATTCCCAGCTGAGCAGGCGTATGGAAGGGACCTAAGGGTAGATTTAGACATGCATCTAAAGCCGCGTACACACAGGAGGACGATCATACTTACGATCATCTCAAATCGTATGTTGGATAATGTAACTTGCATACTGACTGCACTACACGATCGTACGACCACAGAAAGAACGTTCAGGTGCATGTAATTAGCATCCGGCCGTTCCTGACTTGAGAGCATGCGTGTTTTGCCCAATACAACTTGTTGTACCAACTGCTCTGTACACACGATACAACGGTCATATGACTGCTTGTTGGTACGACCAAGTTTTCTAGTATGCTCATACAACTCCCCTTGTACGACCGTCGTATGTCGGCTGTTCTAATCGCGCATATGAACGATCGATTTTGCATACAGCGGTCATTCATACGACCTGTTGTATACGATCGTCGTCCCGTGTGTACAAGGCTTAAGTCTCCCTTGCCTCTGAAGCCTGATCTGCATTAAGCTCACGTTCCAGTGGCTGACGGGCGGTGAGGAAGCCATCCGCTGCTTCCTTAGTCTCTCAATCCCTTTTTTGCCAACAAATGTGCCGCAACCACTTGTATTGAATGCGGTTGCGGGGCATTTGCGGGACCTCCCCATTGACCTGAATGTGTAGCATTCGGCGGATACAAAGTGACACATTGCAGCTGCAGCATGTAAACAACCCCATCTGCTGCCTATTGCACCTTGGGGGTGGGGGGGGGTTGGCAGGTGGCAGAAACGCAGCTCAACAGCACATTTTTTGCCATCCCCCCCCCCAACCACAAGTCTAAACGCCTAGGGTCTCATTCACGCAGGGCATACTACAACAAGGCTGTGTTTAGTTGCACAGTGATGCACAAGTGTTCCATGCATTCCCATGCAGGCAGTCGTATCGATTACAATTGGGCTGCAGAGGAATGCACAGGTGTTTCGTGCATTCCTGTGTAGTCGGTCCCATTCATGTCAATTGGGACATAGCGGATGTGTGCCACTGCTCCAAACTTGGGAATTCAGTGATTTTTGTAACCAGTCCCTAGTATTTCCCCCAAAGAATATGTGGTGAAAGAAAGTTCAACCCACAGATTTACGAAGACTGGTGCACCTGTGCATAGTAACCAATCGGCATGTTCAATTAATCTTTGACCTTATAACCTAGAATCTGATTGCTATGCACAGCTTCACCAGATTCTGCTGGCACCAGTTTAAGGCCTCATACACACGGGCGTATCTTTAAAATAAAAGAAAACGTCGGGCCCAATGTCACGGAAAAAAAATTGGCGTTTTCATCCCTCTGCTGCTTTTCAACCTAAAAACGTTGGCGTCAAAAACGCCGGTACAATATTGGCGTTTGTTGGCGTTTTGCGGCGTCAAAAAATGCCAAAACGTTACAGCCTCAGAACGCAATGGCCGTGGGTTCTACTTTCAGCTTACTAACGCCGACGCCATCTACAGCTCAAAAACGCCGACGTTTTTATGGGACCATTCACTAACATGGAGAGCTGCAAAAAACGCAGGCGTCAAACGTCCGTGTGTATGAGTCTTTAATGTTCCCCAGTGTCTTGGATTTTACTTGACTGTATATCTTCACCAAGGCACTAACCATCCAACACTTTGGGTAGAATTGTTTTTAACCACCTCCCATCCGCGCTATAGCCGAATGACGGCTACAGCGCGGCTCTAAAATGCCGGGAGGACGTCAGTAGACGTCCTCCCATTTGGCTCGTGCTAGGCGCGTGCACGTGCCGCCGCACGCTGCAGGAGCGTGCCCGCGGGTCGGGCGGACCCGATGTCCGCTGGAGACCCGCGATCTCCTTACAGAGAGGAGGAACGGGGAACCGCCGAAGTAAACACGGCGGTTCCCTGTTCTGTCAGGTGGGGCATGACAGATCTACTGATCCCCGTCACTGGGATCAGTTAGATCTGTCATGCCCCTGTCAACCCCGCCCCCCCACAGTTAGAACACACCCAGGGAACATAGTTAACCCCTTCACTGCCCCCTGCAGGTTAACCCCTTCACTACCAATGACATTTATATAGTAATCGGTGGATATTTACATTTGTGATCGCTGTATAAATGTCATTGGTCCCAAAAAAGTGTCACAAACGTCCGACATGTCCGCCCCGATAATGCAGTACCGATAAAAATCGCCGCCATTACCAGTAAAAAAAATAAAAACGCCATAAATCAATGTCCATAGTTTGTGGGCGCTATAACTTTTGCGCAACCCAATCAATAAACGCCGATTGCGTTTTTTTAACCAAAAATATGTACAAGAATATATATCGGCCAAAACTGATGAATAAATTTGTGTTTTTGATTTTTGGATGTTTATTATAGCAAAAAGTAAAAAATATAGTGTGTTTTTTTTTTTTTTCAAAATTGTCGCTCTTTTTTTGTTTATAGCGGCGATCAGAAATGACGCAGAGGGGATCAAATACCACCAAAAAAAAGCTCTATTTGTGGGAAAAAAAGGACGCCAATTTTGTTTGGGTACAACGTCGCACGACTGCGCAATTGTCATTCAAAAAGCGACAGCGCTGAAAATTGGTCCGGGCAGGAGGGGGGTTTAAGTGCCCAGTAAGGAAGTGGTTAATAGGCATACATTGTGTCCCTTTTAGGGCTCTCGTGCACACATCTCTTATGATTTTACGTAGGCTCTTGCTGGCAGTTAAACCTTGCCCTTGCTCATACAACGTGTGTTCTAATGTTTAGATGCATAAAGCCCATATGTACCCTATTACTTGCTAGGATGCAGGCAGCCCTGACCTCTATAGTCCTAGGTTGCTTCATAGATTTAGCTCTTTGAACTGAACTTCCTATAGATACCCCTGCAAATGTGTTAGCAACTACAGGAACAAGGTAAAATAAAAATATGCCAATATCTGGTCTGGGGGGGATTGAGGTTTGGGAGCAAATTTGGGTAATGTCTGGGCATACCCTCAATTATTCATGTGCAATTTAAGAAGTGTTGTATTACTCAGAATACAGACGCATTTAGATTCAACATCCTAGAATGCACTAAATAAAAATTACATTTAATTGTGTTTATTTCAGTCTTTTGTCCAAAATCCTTAGTGAATGTAAGGATGCAGATGAGATCGAGTTTTTGGTGGATGGTTCTTGGCGCCCAATAAAGGCCGAAAAAGAGAGAAGCTGCAGTCCGGCATGTCCTGTTCTTGAAATAGGTATTTGCACATGCATGTTCCTTCTGTGTTTTTCCATTTTGTTTTTTTGTTTTTTTTTTGGTGTTTTATGTCAGCTCTTCATATTTTATCTCTAGGCATACAGCCTATTTTTGAGTAGTATCTAAACAATATTACCAATGACCCTTCACTATTCACCAGGAGCTCCTGAAATGGCAGCAAAGATACCTCCTCCCAGCAGCACTATGTCAACTGAGAATGGGAAACCTGGCCCAGATGTTGTGGACCTCACAGTGGACAGTAGTTCGTCTTCATCATCGTCCTCTGAAGAAGAAGATGAAGAGGATGACGACGACCGCCCACCACATAAAAGACGCTGCTATGAAAAGGGGCTTTTATCTGCTTGTTGACCCTGCTTTCATATCATGATCTTGGACTTTCTAATTTCAGACAGACACAGCTAATGAGCTGTGTTCCCTCTTCCTACCGAGACCTATATGCATCACTACTTTGGCAAAGTCCCTTCCACTGTTTAACTTAAGAAGCATAAAAGGTCATGCTCAACTGGTAAAAGAGTAAAAGGCTCCCTGTTTTAATTTTTCTCTGTCATATTTTGTATTAAACTTTTTTTCTTTTTAATTGTGTTTTGGAAGTGCATTCAGGAGACAGTAACGGGGAGAAAGCCATTCCATGCCTTGTAAACAACCACTCTTCTTACCTTCAAATGCATCTTTGAATTGCTGTTTATTTTTTATTACTTTTTTTTTTTTTTTTTTGCGTTCTCTGCTGTTATGGGTTAAATAGGAAAATACTGATGGCACACACTACTTTTGGCTCATTAGAGTTCATTGAAGGGTGTGAAATTTTGATTTAAAATAAAGGGCAAACGTATCGCTGTAAATAGTTATTGCTGTAGAAGGTTTTCTGTAAGAGAGACATTATTGGGGGGTTGAAAAATGCAAGCATATTATAGTTTTTCACTTCCCAAAATGTGTGCAGTTTTAATATTTCCAGCTTGGTAATATGCAAAAACTGGGCTGTGTATAATTTTATGAATGAATACTGATGGGTTGAAGAGGAGATTATACAGTGCTTTCAATCGAACTACCTCTCTGCTGTTAAAGTTCTCTGTGCAAGTTAGGGGAGGTTTAATGCTGCTCTAGACCACCTTACTCCCCATTTTTTAGCTTTTCATTTCTTGGCCAAAAGCTCTACGTCTCCCTAGTACCTACCCCTCTCCATTGAAAATATATTCTGATGCCAACTGAAATCTATATATTCTCCTGTGATGGGGGAAGTATGGCTTAAAGTAAACCTGCCAATCAACTTCTAAAATGACTGTCTTAAGCACAGTCTACGCAAGATACTTGGTATTACCCTTATTTGCCCATAGAAAAAAACTATTTTCTGTGTACCCCTCTGCAATTGCTTTCAGTCTACTAAGTACTAAAATGTCCTTTTTTTTTCCCACCATCCCCTGTCCAAAGAGTACCTTCACTGGTCACTGAGGATCTCTAAGCAGCGGAAATACTAGTGGGCTGGGTTATGGCTTTAGTAACATAGGGGTTTATTTACTAAAGCTGGAGCAGGCATAAAAAGTCTCACTCTGCAGAGAAACCAATCAGCTTCTAACCTCAGCTTGTTCAATTAAAGTGGATGTAAATCCTCACATATACCCAGTGGAGAGAACAGCATCCGATGATTCAGAGATTAAACAAATCTCCCTACATCATTTTTACTTGTAGATCTGCTGTATTCAACTTTCTAGACTCTTTAGAAAGTGCACATTGTGTTAGAAAGCTATCTTCCCATTTCAGCAGTGGTAGGAGAGTCTGGGCATACACTGTGTGTGAGCTGATTGGAGGAAAGGCACACACCCCCTCCACATAGGCAGATGAACAAAGAAACTTGCTGTGCTGTGAATAGACAAGCTCTCTGCTCATCTGTCTGTTACCTCCCCGTCACAAATTTCCAACTGCTTTTATCTCCTGTGTCAGAGAGCTTGTCAAAAGTTATGCTGATAACCGAGGAACAGAGCAGCAGAAAGACACAGGACTTAGGGGTTTGGAGAGAGATAAACACTACACACATGTGCATAGGTCAGATTTCACGAATGGGGTTTACATTCACTTTGTTTTGGCATTAAAACCTGTTAGCTGATTGGCTTCTATGCGTAAGTGAGACTGATTTTTCGCTCTCCAGCTTTAGTAAATAAACCCTATAGTGTCATTTATTTTAAAAGTGTGCACAGATCTGGTTTTCTGGCTTGGCTCACAAAGGCAGTAGTGTGCAGTTTGTGATTGAGGCTTCTAGGCTGGACATTTTAAAATGGCTAACAAGTTCTTGTTAAAAGTTCTTAAAGTAAACCTATCACAAACCTGGGCAATTCAAAGCAATGGTTACTTTCAGTGAAAGTATCTGTGGAGATGTAGACAGCTTAACGTAACTGCTATTCTTGGCTTTTTTCGTTAAAGATGATATTGGCTTCAACACCTCCCAGCTTCTGGGCTTTTCTGTTGGTCAGTGAGGCCTCCCTTCATATTAATAGATGAACAGGCAGACTAATGTGATAAAGGATGGGGCAAATAAAAAATTTGAACCAAAAAGGTTTAAAATTTGCATGCAAATTCATCTGCCTATGTTCCTGGATCTGTTTTTTTTATTTATTTTTTTATATTTTTTTTTTTTACATTGTTTCACTGAGGGTAACCTCATACTGTAATGTTTTGCAATATGCTCAGTTGAATTGTCAAGGGTTCTGCTTGGTTTAAGAATGTGCTTTTTAGCCTTATAACTTGATTATCTTTTATGTTTGGGCGCAGGATTCGTCAAAAATATTTGGGTAGCCATGCCTCTCGTGTTTGTTAAATAGCACTGACTAACCTAAAAGTAATGAATTGTATTTATGCTTTCTCACCTTGGATATATGTAAAATAACTTAATCGACTTACCCAGCAAATAGAACAACAGTCCTAAGGGCCCATGCTTGTGGGTGCAAAAGGCCGCTAATTTGGGAGTCTATGGTGTTTGTATATAGCTGCAACCAGTACAAATCAATGACAGGCTGACAACTATGTCATCTGTACACATGTAACTGCATATTTGAGTGGATCAAAACGTATAAGTGCCCCTGGCTGCAGACCATCCGCAGCTGCATTCAAAGACTTGTTACTCCTGGTTGCAGATATACGCTCCTTAATGGTGTACGGCACTCTGCACCTGTGTCCGTGAGCCCTAAGGTTTAGGTAAGTAATGTGGCTTGATATAAATATTGACATTAAAATCATTGTCCATATAAAATGCTTAATGGAATTTTGTAAAAATTCTCATTTTCGGTAGCATCCTTCCCCATGGGAACCTGTTTTCATTCACAGCTGTTTTGGGAGGGTTACCCTCAGGGTTGCCAAATTGGCAAGTATTCTGTCATTTATTTTTTATGAAATGTTCTTTGAAGCAGTTAAAATGCTATTAATGCTGTGTGCAACATTTTAGACATTTTCTATTCATTAGCCATATTGGAGAGCTGTCTTGGACATAAAATCTAAGTTTCTGTTGTGTGTTTTATAATATTTTTTTTTTTCTCAGTACTAGCACGATGCTATTTTTTATTTTTTTTTTATTTTATTTTAGCCTTCTGCAATTTGAAGCATTTTGTTACCTATTTCAGTAACCTCCAGAGTAAATGTCCCCATAATACATTTATCAACTAAGACACACATATGGGAAGATGTAGTGTTATAATTACATATTCATTCCTTATGACGTGTTCTAATTACTTCAGTTACACATTCCTTTGAAGACTGCACCCTGTGCTCAAAGCAAATGAGGAGTTATTGCTCAAAATTCAAATAATATTGGAATAGTGCAAACATTTATCACAAAGTTCTCTTAGGCTACTTTCACGCTGTGGCGGGCGGTAGCGATAAATCCCTGCTAGTGTCCGTGGGAATTTACCGCTTTTATAGTGGCGCTGTAGCGCCGCTATGCAGGTGGGTGCGCGGTGCTTTTAACCCCCCCCCCAAGGGGTTAAAAGTGCCAGTTCACCGTGCTACCAAGGTGGTGTGCACCTGCTTCGGAAGCGCTGCCCATTGTTTTTAATGGACAGGGGCGGTGGAGGAGCAGGATATCACCGCACCGCCCCAAAGATGCGGCTTGCAGGGCTTTTTGTAACGACCTGCAAGCGTACCGCCCCAGTGTGAAAGCACTTAGGCTTTCACATTGGGGTGGATTGGGCTGGACTTTTGAGGCACTTTACAGGCGCTATTTTTAGGTAAATAGCGCCTCAATGTGAAAGTAGCCATATGTGTGCATGTAGTGGTTTAAGTCACTTGGAGGTAGTTTCAGCTCAAATATCCATAAGGGTGGATTCACACATTCAAATGCACCCGGTATGTGGCCAGCTGCTAGACACCCTGCAGGGTTTTCCCACAAGTAGGCAGCCCTATTGAAAGCAATGGGAGACTGCTGTCTCTCACTTGCAATTAGATGCGAGATCCAACAACATTCCATTTCTTCCAATGGGGCTGCCTACTTGTAGCTAATCGCGGGGACCTCTGTTGGGATTCTCCCAGCTGATTGAACACAGTGCATTCACAAGTGTGAATACACCCCAATAGTGTTAAGTTCTTAGCTGCTATTCATTTGTGGTTGCTGAGACCATTTCACATCTACAGATATGCATTTTGTATGCAGTTACAATTCACTCAGTCCAACCGGGTAGACAACCCTCCTCCCTTTCCCCAGCAAGGAGAGACCTCCATGCTGGATGAAGAGGAAATGCTACTCCACCCGCTTCTCCAGCTACATAAAACATCTGCCTAAATACTAGGATTTGCAGGGTTCATATGATTGATCAGAACTTTGTTAATATCACGTTGAGGTTTGTTATACTTGCAGATGTTAAAATTAAACTGATCGCAAATGCATACACTCAGTTTTGCTAAGTTTGCAATAGAACATTTGTATGTAGCTCATACATACATTGCTAGTTTATAGGTTCCCTGTAAGGGGTTTTTAGGTTGCATTCCTGCACACCCGGTGGCTTGTTTCTTCATAAACTGCTGTGCTGACTATTTACATTTCTTATGTCCCATATTCACATTAACGGTGCAGTGCTACAGAAGGTTTCCTTAATAGATATTTAATCTCTACAAACTGTTTTACTGCAGGAGGCGAAAGTAGAAAGCATATGTGTGATCCTTTCTACGCAGATAGCAATTGCGTGATTATTGATATAGTATGTAATTGCTCACCAGCTAGACTGGAAGTGATGTATTCTGTAGTCTTTGCCGAAATACTATTATATAGGATAACATATGCAATCTTTGCAAATAAATACTTTCCTCCTATCTATCTATTGCATCTATATTACCAAGCCACCATATTTTGCTAGACCTTAGTTGAAACGTTACAGGCTTGCACCAAAAAATCTCCCACATGTGCACATCAATGCATTACTTGCAAGAGCGCCAGTGCTTTAAGAGCAGAAATAATAATTTAGACATGCTACCACCACGCTCTGACACCACTTAAATGCCATTAAAGTGGTATTGTGAAGTATTTGTGTACCATGAGTTTGTGTGTCCTATGTGCATTGACTGTTGTACTGCGTGTGTATGCAGTGACTGTGTGTGATCAGTAGGCTTTGCCATGACTGTTCGCACAGACTGCACTTCAGCGTCTGTGCCCCACTGCTTTCACATTCTGGTCATGCAGGGCTAGCCCACATACTAAAGTGAAGTCACGGAATGACTGAAAAGAAGGAAACTCCAAAACGCATACAGTGAGAGAATATGCATGGGAATTGCCACTCTGGGGGAGTAGAGGTGTTGCATGAGCCCTGAGGATGTAAAATGGATAGTGTGCAGGAAACAGAACCATTCTTCAGTGGAGAGCTAGGAAGAGGAATGAGCACAGAAACCGAGCAGAATAGGGAGAATGGAGCATGAGGGTGTAAATTTTGAATGGCTTCAAGAAAGCTCTAGTATTTTAGAAGAAGCGTGGAATACTTTTCTGTTTTTATATTTTGCAGAATTTATGGTAACACTGCTTACATCTTTGGCTCTGAGAGCATTTAAAATGTCCTCCAGCTTGACCTTATTGATTAAGTTGGCATTTACTTACTGGAGCTATTTCTGTATTGAATCTCTATAGTTTACATGTTCATTGTCCAATGTTGATTGTGATATAGGTTATTTTTTAGGAATTAAAGTACCCTTCAATGCATATTTAATTTTGTGAGGGGATACTGTAAAGCTATATTTACACATTTATGTACAGTACTTTAATGCCTGGTGTACATTTCATTGTGGATGTGACAGTGACATGGATCATGGGGTGGATTCAGACTATGCAAATATCGCTGCTCCTTTGTTTTGTTGGGCCTTCTGTTCCCAGACCTATCAATCATAGTGAGGGGGCCAGCATGGTAAAGATTTTCAGTGGATTGTGATAAAGCAGGTAATTGCACCCAGTAGGCCTCTTGGCTGTTTACTACAGTAGTAGGAAGCTATAACATTTTTCTGATTACACACAATTCCATGCCTTTTTGTACTGCAGCAGTGTTTCTGGTAGTTATGATTCTGCTGGATCAGGTCGGATGGTGATGTCTGTGGCAAATTCTCTTTCCGAGGTTGAAGTTTCCATTAAGGCTGCTCTGAGAGGAGGGCTGACCAGCCTTCTCAGAGGTTCTTTAAACCACCCTAATTCCACAAAAGTTTGAATGCTGTGTAAAATTTACATAAAACAATGCAATGATTTGCAAATCTCATAAACCCACATTTTATTCTGAAAAGTAAATAGAAAGCATATCAGATGTTTAAACTAAGAAAATGTACAATTTTAAGACACAAAATAAGGTAATTTTGAAATTGATGGCAGCAACATGTCTCAAAGTTGGTACATGGCCATGTAGCACCCCTTCGACTTTTAACAACTTCCTGTTCACATCTGGGGACTGAGACCAGTTGCTGGAGTTTTGGGAGAGGAATATTGTCTCAATCTTGCCTGATAAAGCATTCTAACTGCCCTACAGTCCTAGTTTGTATGTAATTTTTGATTTTTGAACGTGCCAAATATTTTCAATAGGTGAAAGGTCTGGGCTGCAGGCATGCCAGTTAAGCACCTGGACTGTACTACAAAGTGATGTTCTTGTCATAGATGCAGTATATGGTTTAGCATTGACCTGTTTGAAATATGCAAGGTCTTCCCTGAAAGACATATGGATGGCTCTAAAACCTGGATATATCCTTCAGCCTTGATGTCTTGCCAGATGTGTAATCTGGCTATTCTGTATGCACTAATGAACCCCCATACTGTCAGAGGTGCAGGCTTTTCAACGCAGCGTTGGAAAGGAGCCAAAAAAATGTCATTTTGATTAGTCTCACCACAGAACAGTTTTCCAAATGGCAAACCATTTTATATGAGCTTTGGCGCAGAGAAGATGGAGTTTCTGGATCATGTTTAGATGTGTTGTATTCGTTACATGATAAAGCTTTACCTTGCCTGTTTGGATGGCGCAAACTGTTTTAAGTCAGATTTTTTTTTTTTATTTTTTTTTTTTTATATAAAGTATTTCTCCGCCCATGCAGTGATGTCTATCACTTGTGGCTGTTTTCTAATGCGGTGCTGCTGAGGGCCCCAAAGGTCCAATGTTGCTTTTCAGCCTCAACCCTTGCACACAGATTTCTCCAAATTTTCTGAATCTTTTGTTCTGTACCGTAGATTTTTTAAAGTCTTGGCAATTTTATGTTGAGCAACATTTTTTGATTTTAGATTGGTGAACCTCTGCCCATCCTTACTTATGAGATACTCTGATTTTAAGATGCTTTTTCTATACCCAATTATCTTACTGACCTTTTGCCAATTAACCGAATTGCAAATTGTTGTTCCAGTTCCTCGGTAATACCACTTTGCCAGCTTTTTGTTGTCTTGTCCCAACAACTTTAAACAAAACAAAGGTCCAGTGTTGTATATCATAAACACCCTTAATATTGCGACAGTCATCACATCCCAAAAGTCAAGACAAGGAGCGTGGTTTTGACAGGATTTTGTAGGCAATAATCGCAAAAAAGAGGTTTGAGTATAATTATTTTTATTGAAATAAATCATTTAAAATCTTTTGTACACATCAATATAAAATGATGTACAATAGATACAAAAAACACATCAATACAGCAAACAAGTACATGGAAAACTTTCTAAATACAGCAAAAAGTTGCATGAATTCCGTTTCGACTGTAAACCATCTTCATCAGGGATTTAGAATTGTCATACAACAGCGATGTTTGTTCTACTATTGAAAAAAAAATAATACAATGTAACATATGTATGAACATAACAATATCACATATTGGTTGCAAGAAACATCACCATATCTTAACTTAGAGCATAACTTAGTGTCAAACTGCAAGCAAGCAGCCAGTGAAAGCTTTACAAGAGGTTCCCCTCACACCCTGTAGGTCTCACCACATGCCTCCAAATGGCACTCTGAAAGGGATCCTGAAACACTGATTGATCAGGGGAGGATAGGGGGATCTGGATACAATAAAATCACAGAAAAAAAAATATATAATTTTGTTGGCCCAAAAACATGGACACATAATGACTCATGGCAAAGGCACTGGAGTCACACCCACCTAGTGGAGATGGCCATAAAGCAAGATCAGCGAATGGCCAAAACATCCAACGTATAGCTTAATTCTTCAGTTGTCCCTGTGATCCAATAGGGGTCAGGGGACAGCCATAAAACAAAATATGTAGTATGGTCACAGAGACTAAAGCTTAGGAATATGACGCCCCTCAATCAAAAGCGACCTGTGCGAGAACAGAAAAGGAAGGGGACCAACTAAAATCCCATTCACAATACTTTCCCCCAAATAGCAAAAGCACTTCTTATTGGAGCATAAAAGATACGTATAATACCTGAGAAAGTTGAATCACATACATGGCCATCTGCTGCATCAGAGTGGTGTGAGTGAGCTGCTTTGCCGTTCAAGACTGACCGACAATGCCAAAAAGCATCAGTTAAATATGCCCACAGGGATACACCTACTTTCCTGATTGAAGACCGGGGCGATCATGTGCTCCCAGGAAATGGGAGTGGGTGTGACACTCAATGGCAGCCGCCATTGACAAACCGCGTGCAGCGCGAGTGTCATGCTGACACGCACCCCCCTTTCCAGCTAGAGCAGAGTGTCCGGAAGGCGTCCCAGCATCACTTCCGGTACACAAGGACTGGAAGCCGGGAAGGTTTCTGGTGTCACTTCCGGTACGCCACAGCCAGAATAGGTTACTCAAAATAGAGCTGCGGTGCCGACACGGATCGCCTAAGACCACAGGTAGAAGAGACCCCCTAGTGATCAAGGCGAACACTCCACCCCCAGAGCACAAGGGAGGAGAAGCACACCCCCACTCCAGACTAATCCGTGTTGGGGCTTTCCGTGCCGGGAAAAATCAGAGAAGGAAACTCAAACAATAGCCACCAGTGGCAGCAGCGGGACAAGAGACCTGGGAAAACCCTCAAAGGCTGTCTCGATATTAGTTTAGATAACCAGGTGTAAGACATACAGCGTTTTAGAACATATACTGAGAAAAAAAAAAGGAAAGAAGGGGGAGGCCTGGACTATTTACATTAGGTGCTCCTTTTTACCCAATGTAAAACCCTCCAAAAAAGGTCTAAAGCTCAATACTTCATTTATCCCTGGTAGAACATTAGCTTTTAAATTAAAAATCCAGTGTGATTCACGCTGGAGTACTAATTTGTTCCAATCCCCTCCGCGTGTACCGGAAGTGAGGCCGGGATGCCTTCCAGATGCTGTGCTCTAGCCGGAAAGAGTGGGGAGGAGGGGGTGTGTGTCAGCAGGACACTCGGGCTGCACACGGTTTATCAATGGCGGCTGCCATTGAGTGTCTCACGCACTCCCATTTCCTGGGAGCACATGATCGCCCGGGTCACCAATCAGGAAAGAGGGTGTATCCCTGGGGGGATATTTTAATTGAGGCTTTTTGGCATTCAGTCAGTTTTGACCGGCAAAGGGGCTCACTCACACCACTCTGATGCAGCGGATGGCCATGTGTTTGATTCAACTTTCTCAGCTATCATTAAGCTTGTCCTTTATGCTTTAATAAGTGCTTTTGCTATTTGGGGGAAAGTATTGTGAATGGGATTTTAGCTGGTCCCCTTTTTTTTTTTATTGAATCCAGATACCCCTATCCTCCTCTGAACAATCAGTGTTTCAGGATCCCTTTCAGAGTGCCATTTGGAGGCATGTGGTGAGACCTACAGGGTGTTTAGGGGAACCTCGTGGAAAACTTTCACTGGCTGCTTGCAGTTGTTTGACATTAAGTTATGCCCTAGGCTAAGATATGGTGGTTTATGTATCTTGCAACCAATATGTGCTATTCTGTTCATACATATGTTACTTTGTATTAACCACTTCTCTTTAGGTGGACGTCTATTGATGTCCTGCCTTTGAGAGGTGTTATCTTTTTCTGTATTTTTTTTTCTGTTTTTGATAAAAGTGGTCTTAGCAGCGGATTCGCCGTGAGATCACTTTTATCAGCGGCGGGAGAGGTCCCCCCCGCCACATTCCCGTCAACGCTTACCGGACCCGCCAGCCGCGGCGGAGATAATCGGATCCGTCCCCCCCAGTGTCAGTGAGCTGCTGAAGCCGCTCACGCGGCTCTATAATACGGCAGGGCGGAGATGTCAGACATCCGTTCCGCCCAACGGCCTTAAAGGGCCCTTTTTCTTTTTTTTTTTGACCCCAGATCTCATATTTAAGAGGACATGTCATGCTTTTTTCTATTAGAATGAATGTTTACATTTCTTGTAATAGGAATAAAAGTGATCAAATTTTTTTTTAAAAAAAGTGTAAAAATAAAAAGTAAAAAGCAAAATAAATAATAAAAAAAATTTAAAGCGCTCCATCCCGCCGAGCTCACGCGCATACGCAAATCCTGCCACATATGAAAACTGTTCAAATCACACATGTGAGGTAGGTATCACCGCAATCGTTAGTGAGAGCAACAATTCTAGCACTAGACCTCCTCTGTAACTCAAAACTGCTAACCTGTAGAATTTTTTAAACGTCGCCAATGGAGATTTTTAAGTTGCACCGTTTGTCGCCATTCGGCGAGCGGACGCAATTTTGAAGCATGACATGTTGGGTACCATTTTACTCGGCGTAACATTATCTTTCACAATATGGAAAAAAATTGACCTAACTTTACTGTTCTTTTAAAGAAACTGAATTTATTTTTAAAAAATGCACGCTTGTAAGACCGCTGCGCAAATACGGTGTGACATAAAATTATGTAATGACCGCCATTTTATTCTCTAGGGCGTTAGAAAAAATATATATATATAATGTTTGGGGGTTCTAAGTAATTTTATAGCAAAAATTTTTAACTCTTAACAATGTACCCAAAAAAACAGGCTCGGTATGGAAGTGGTTAATTCTTCTTTTTTCAATATTAGAACAAACATTGCTGTTTGACTATTCTAAATCCCTGATGAAATCTGTTTACAGTTGAAACATTGGAAGTAATTCATGCAACTTTTTGCTGTGTTTAGGAAGTATTCCATGTACTTGTTTGCTGTATTGATGTTTTTGTATCTATTGTACATAATTTTATATTGATCTTTACAAAAGATTTTAAATTATTTATTTCAATAAAAATACTTTTATACGCAAACCTCTCTTTTGCGACTATTGCCTACAAAATCCCGTCAAAACCACGTTCCTGGTCTTGTCTTGTCCCAACTTTGAGATTTGATGCTGCCATTAATTTCAAAATTACCTTATTTTTTTTCTTAATCGTAAATTTTGTCAGTTTAAACTTTTGTTTTCTATTGTGAATAAAATGTGAGTTTTAGATTGAAAATCATTGCATTCTGTTTTTACGCTTTCTGAACTTTTTTGAAATTGGGGTTCTTACTTGAGAATATGTTAGAGCACCAAATTTAATATCAACACTTAGTCATGTTGACATTGCAGTATATGTAAATGTTATACAGGCTTTTTTTTTCATCTGGCAGTAGTTCTATTATCAAAGTGTAGCCCTAAATCGGGTGTTTAGTACTGATGAAATGTGCTGGTTATTTAAGACACTTTTATGAATAATTCAATATTTGAACAACCTGTTTCCAGCCTATTCAGCTTTGTCCTGTCCCATTGCACTGCTGACAATGTTTTAATGCTGTCCATGGTTTCCTGTCCTGGTGACACACACCCAATATTTATTGTAAAGGCTTCACAGGGACAGGAAGTTTGAGAAAATCGCACAACAGAAACAGCATGGCCGAAATTAAAAATTTTCCCTACTCTTCTGTATTGGGGGATCTAGATTTGGTCAGTGGAGACCAAATGCAGACCACCCCATGCAGCAACAGATCACTTCTACTAGTGATATACTGTTGGTTGCATTAAGTCATCAGTGGATTACGATCGCTGTGATCTGTTGCTGCACCGAGTTGCTGGACAGAACTGCAATAGCTCTGGCCCAACTTCTGCACTCAAAAAGAGCAGTCACATCACTACACTCGTGATGTAAACGCAACACAGAAGCGCTGTGATTATATTGATCTGTGAAATACGTTCCAATGGAGTGCTGTGTAGTAAGATCAGATGCCTAGATGCTGATTGTTTCTGTTCCTTGACTTTGGTGCTGCATGCCAGAGGTCCTAGAGAACCAATGGTTCCAGCTTTCAATCCTGACTGGTACTCGAGTAGTTAAAGTATAACCGAATACAAAACTTTTTTTTTCATTTTGGATAGAGTGATTAGAACACTTTCCTCTCCTCGCACTTCATGTTTGGCTATGGGACAGGAATTGAGGGGAAATCTCAGCAATGGGACACAGATGGCGAAAAAAAACTGGTTATAACCCTCCCTTGCTTTATCAAAAATGAAAGACGTTTTGCCTATAGTTCTACTTTAAATACCTGCCGAGAGAATTTTGGAGACTGCCATTACTGGCATCTTTTAAAAATCGTAGTTGCTTGACCTGCCTCTAGCCTCATTACTTTGAAGTCACTGCAGGCCCAAAATTCTGATTTTCTTGATATTCATGCTCGTTTAGTGTCTCAAAGTATTGAGGCCAATCAGAGCAGGGAACTATCTTTTTAAAAGCAAAACCAGGAATGATCTCCTCCATTCTTTCAGTGCAGAATTAATTTTATAATATGCTTCAACTAAACCCACCAATTTAATGGTTTCCCTAAACCATTACATTCAAGGCATACCTTGAATACCTGTTACTACTGTGCTAATGTTAGTACTTAACCCGAGCTGTCAAGCAATCAAATGGCGGTGTCATGGCTGATCACGTGTAGTACCATGCCAATTGCAGAGCAAACCGAGGCTAAGATGACAGCTTCCTTATTTGTAAAGGTTAGGATGGTTTCGTTCAGCCATAACATTTTTTTGTGCAGTTTTAAAAACCCAAAAGGGAGCATAAAATTTCATTGTTTGGGATTACATATACTTTAAACACTTTCAATCTGCTGTAAGTGCAGAAAAAATTATCCTAACCTGAAATCGCGAGCTGATAACCTTGCTTTTTGCCTGTCATACACTATTCGTTCCAACAATCCTTGTGGATTACAGAACCCCCTCCCCCATATTATGGAGGATGGGAGATGTATGTGACACCTCTGCTGCTTAAGAGAGATACTGTACAGTGAGTGTGTGGTTAAAGGAAAAAAGGCTGGAAAAGGCATGCTGCCGCCATTTTTAAAAATTGGAAAACTATGATTACATTCCGTTTATGGATTCTAAATGCTTTAACTGTAAATATATTAAGTTTTCCTGGACAAGATAAGATTTTGTGAATTGCATTTGCCCATGTAACAATTCAAGAGAACTATTGTGACCTGAATACTAGAAGGCTTACTTTATTGTTGAATTGTGTTTAAATATAGGATCTGTAATACAAATTTAAATGAGGGTACCCTTGTAAAATCGCTAACAGGCCATTAAGAAAGTGGTAACTGGGAATAAATCATGAAACTGTATAGTCTAACTTTTTCACATGTTCAGCTAGACTTTTTTTTTTATTTTTTTTCCCCCCAATTTTGTCTTACCAGTATTGCAAAGCCAGGCAAGATGCAGTTGCTTCAAAATTTAGTGCAGCATGATGCCAACTTTACATCCTTTCTTTTTCTAATGATCAGTCTTTTTGTGTCTTTGAAAATGTTTTCCCTTAATGCTTTTTTCTTCTTAGTATTTTACATGCAGAACCCTAGATCGTTTCCTTTTTTTGTTTTTTCTTGTTTGTTCATTCCAAAATTGAACATAATACTCACAAAATAGTGTTTGTTACAATAAAAAATATTTACAATTAAGTAATTGCATTAGGTCTGTATGTACTCGTATAAACACACTACCCTTTTAAACCTTGTAGTACAATACAGGTTTTATTTCTTATTGAGGGTTTAGTTCTGGTTAAGGGTCTAATAACTGGTTTTCGTGGGTAATGCCATTAGACTACTCTCCTAACAAAACCGCATTAGGCTAGCCAGACACGTATAGATTTCTCTCGTTCAACTTGTGGGCTACACAATACCTTTTTTATTTTGACAGCCATGAGCACCCCTGGCAGTCAGAATACCAGAACAGTGATTCTTGCCATCACTGTTCGGTCAGCAATTTTCCAGCCAGTTTTACAAATATCAAGTGGTCAAACGCCATACAAACCAACCAGCTTCAAAATTGAACAGTCCATAAAGTGCCCAAGAATGCAGAAAATGTTCTTCCATCCACTGTGGTATGGAAGATCAGAATGTGAAAATTCACCCAGTGAAATGCACTACTGTAAAAAAAAAAATTAGGTGTGGAAAAAATGCTGTTAATTTTAACCCCTACAGATCCGCGCTATTGCTGAAGTACGGCTCCAGCGCGGATCTGAAATGCCGGGACGACGTCCATGGACGTCGTCCCCTGTGCACGAGCGTGCCCGTGGGTCGGGCGGACTATATGTCCGCTCGAGACCCACGATCACCTGACAGAATTGCAGAACGGGGAACCGCCGATGTAAACACGGGACATACCAGATCTACTGATCCCTGTCACGGGGATCAGTTAGATCTGTTACGTCCCGGCCAGCCCCGCCCCCCCACAGTTAAAACACACCCAGGGAACATTAACCCCTTCACTGCCCCCTGCAGGTTAACCCCTTCACTGCCAATGACATTTACACCGTAATCAGTGGATATTTAACCACTTCCCGACCGCCGTGTGCAAAATGACGGCCGGGAAGTGGGTCAGTTATCCTGACTGGACCTTATATGACGTCCTCAGGATAACAAGCCGATCGGTGGTGTGGGAGGTCAGTCTGACCCCCCGCAATACCGATCTCGGCAAAGCGCTTCGATCCAAAGTTCTTTACCATGTGACCAATCACGGCTGGTCACAGTGTAATACAGGAAAGCCGTTTATCGGCTTTCCTGTACTCAGGTCTGCAGACCTGATCAGTGGAGAGCCGATCGGCTTCATCCCTGACAGGGAGGGTTTGTGCTGATGATTTATCAGCCCAGCCCTCCCTCGGATCGCCACCCTAGACCACCAGGGAGCCTGCCCAGGGACCACCAGGGAGCCGATCTGAACCACCAGGGAGACCGCCCTAGACCACCAGGTAAGTGACATACTGCCCAGTGTGGATGGCACTCAGTGCCACCTTCAGATGCCACCCTAGACCACCAGGGAATGAGCCCCTATCAATGTATATGCCCACCAGTGCCCCTATCAATGCATACCAGTGCCACATATCAGTGCCTACCAGTGCCCACCTATCAGTGCCCAGTGCCGCCTATGAGTGCCAATCAGTGCTGTCTATTAGTGCCCATCAGTGCCGCTTAGCAGTGTCCGTCAGTGCTGCATATCAGTGCTGTATATCAGTGCCACCTCTCAGTACCCGTCAGTGCTGCTTATCAGTGCCGCCTAACAGTGCTCATCATCGCTGCATATAAGTGCCTCATCAGTGCCAATCAGTACTGCCACATCTGTGCCCGTCAGTGTAGCCTTATCAGTGCCCACCAGTGATGGAGAAAATTTACTTATTTACAAAGTTTTGTGACAAAAATAGAGAATTTTTTTTTTTTTTTCCAAAATTTTCGGTCTTTTTTTATTTGTAGCGCAAAAAATAAAAACCGCAGGGGTGATCAAATACCACCAAAAGAAAGCTCTATTTGTGGGAACAAAATGATAAAAAAATCTGTTTGGGTGCAGCGTCGCACGACCGCGCAATTGCCATTCAAAGCGCAACAGCACTGAAAATTGGTCTGGTAGTAAAGTGTTCTAAGTGCATAGTATTGAAGTGGTTACATTTCTGATCGCTGTATAAATGTCATTGGTCCCAAAAATGTGTAAAAAATGTCCGACATTTCTGCTGCAATATTGCAGTACCGATAAAAATCGCAGATCCCCGCCATTACTAGTAAAATAAAAATATGAAGAATATATATCGGCCAAAACTGATGAATAATTTTTTTTAATGGATTTGTACTTTAGCAAAGAGTAAAAAATATTGTTCTTTTTTGCAAAATTGACGCTAATTTTTTGTTTATAGCGGCGATCATAAATGACGCAGAGGTGATCAAATACCACCAAAAGAAAGCTCTGTTTGTGGGGAAAAAAGGATGCAAATTTTATTTGGTTACAATGTCGCACAACCGTGCAATTGTCATTCAAAATGCGACAGCGCTGAAAGCCAAAAATTGGTCTGGGTAGGAGGGGGGGGGGTTTAAGTGCCCAGTAAGGAAATTTCAGAAATAGAAGTGTTACTAGTTTTATTTTCATCAGTCGTCAAAATGGAAAGTAAATGAACAGAAGAGAAATCCAAATCAAACTAATCTTTAGTGTGACCACCCATTGCCTTTAAAACCGCATCAATTCTTCTAGGTACACTTGCACACAGTTTTTAAGGAACTCTGTAGGTAGGTTGTTAATTTTGGAGAACTAACCACGGATGTTGTGGGTGTAGGCTGCCTCAGATTTTTATCTCTTCATAGTGTAGGCTGCCTCAGATTTTAATCTCTTCATGTAATCCCAGACGGACTTGATGAGTTAAGCACTCTGTGGAGCCAAACCACTTCCAGGATTCCTTGTTCTTTACGCTGAAGATGGTTCCTAATGACATTGTGTGTTTTTGGGTTGTTGTCCCACTGAAGAATACATTTGGGACCAATCACATGCCTCTCTGATGGTATGGCATGATGGATAAATATCTGCCTGTATTTCTCAGCATTGAGGACACCATTGATCCTGACCAAAGCTCCATCTTAATTTGCAGAAATGCAGCCCCAAACTTGCAGGGAATCGCCACCGTGTTTCACTATTGCCTACAGTAAAATATTTCAAATTTTGACTCATCAGTCCAGAGCACCTACTGCCTTTTTCTGTACCTCAGTTCCATGGTTTTCGTGCAGTTTCCATGTTGGAGGTATGGCTTTTTGGACGCAATTCTTCCACGAAGACAACTTCTAACCAGACTTCCCCATATAGTAGATGGGTGTACCTGGGTCCTACTGGTTTCAGCCAGTTCTGTGCTGATGACACTGATGGACATCTTCCGATGTTGAAGGGAAGTATGCATGATGCGTCTCATCTGCTGCATTGTTTCCTCTGCCAACCATTGTGTCTATGGCCCTCAATGCTGAGAAATACAGGCAGATGATTATTCATGCCACACCACCAGGGAGGTGCGTGGTTGGTCCCAAATTTATTCTGCAACTGGACAACAACCCCAAACAGCCAATGCCACTTAGAACCCTCTAAAGCGTAAATAAGAAAATTGAGTCCTGGAAGTGATGGTTTAGGGGGGGGGGGGGGGGGGGGGGGGG
>BLSH010092656.1:338967-370676 GCA_018402905.1 Glandirana rugosa
CCTGCCCCCCCCCCCCCCCACCTTTTTTTTTTTTTTTCCTCGCCCCCATAAAGCCAGAAAATGAAATCTGACCCTTGTAGCCCCCTGAAGAAATGTGACCGCTGAAACCTGATAATGTAGCCCTCCTCCGTGGCCTCGAAGTGGGCGGAGGGACAGTTACACAACTCATGGAAATGTCAAACCTGGTGATGCAACATGACCTCCCCCCGTGAAATGAATCATGAAACGTTCCCTTGAGCTTGATGGGTTTTTTTTTATCAAGAAATGCTGTGCTGCTCCTTTCATGTGGGCCCCTGATTGGGTGGAAGGAGAGCCGTACTAAATGCAAGCCAGAAATAACTCCCCCCTGAACCTTGAAACCATGTGCCTGCTCACCTGCAGCAAATAAAGCTGACAGGTTCCCCATCTTACAAGAGGTGGATGACTAAATACTCCCCCCCCCCCCCCCCAACCTGGTATCATGCCCCAACAATCAACAGTATAATAACATAGAAATGTGACATGGCTGATCCGTCCTGCCCTGAGATCCTCCTCCATGACCCCTGAATGTGGCAGAGGGATGCCATTGTGCAATGCTACCCCCAGGAGAGTGGACCCGTCAGAAATCCCCCTTCAACCCTGCACTATACACTGTAACAGTGACCCCCCCCCCCCAAGCGAAGTGTTGAATTGAACCTGAATATTCCTGGATGGACAGGATCACAAGCTTGTGGTAACTAATGGATTTCCCCGTACCTTATCTTCATGACTATGGGGCTTGAAATTAGGATGTTTGTAAAGCACTGACAGTAGATGCTGAACAGCCCATGCAGCTCATGCCAGACCCCCCTCCCACCAGCTCTTCTGGCACAGGTACTATCACTTTGCTGGCAAAAAAAAAAACGCCTGGCCTTCCTGAATGACTGTATGGGATGACAACACTAAGATTGTGCAGTGCCCGTGACATCGAGCGTGTGGACTTGCCGTATAAAGAAAAAATACGATGTGGCAAGATTTGACATGATCCATGACTGGCTGCCTGTAACGCACTACTGTCCTTTGAACATTGCTGAAATATCGGGCACCCGGCCCGACTTACCCAGCCCTCGTTCAGCCCCCATACGTGTCCGAGTAGCCGCACAATCTGCTCCTTGCGGCTGACGAGCTGATAAACTGGAAGTGACTAAATCACATACGGCACTCCCAGCAACACCAGAAATGATGTTGTGCTTTCCTGTAGGAGGAGGCTGGCTTATATGTGGCCAGACTCCTCTTACAAACTCAGGCTGACCGTCGGTCAGCAGACTAGCAAGGAGGAGAGTTCTGAGCTGCTCAGGTGTATTAGGTGTACAATCAAGGCTTGGGTGCAGGTTTGGTCCCATCATCCGGAGAGCCATACAAATGAAGTTACCACCGCACTCAGAGAAACTTGAAAAATTCTGAAAATTTATTGGAAAAATCCATACATAAAAAACAGCAGTACAGACAAAGACCGCAGTGGTAGATAGGCACAGATGATTGACCCATTTCACGAACTACATGTTCGCTTACTCATAATCCGGTCAGCCTTCCTATTTATCAACATTAAATCTCATTTGCCACATAGTCGCCCAATTAAACAGTGCATTGAGGTCTGTTTGTAAGTTGAAGACATTCTGTAAGGACGTTATTCCACTGCATAGCTTGGTGTCATCTGCAAACACTGAAATGGTACTTTTAATCCCAGACCCTATATCGTTTATAAATATATTGAAAAGTAAGGGCCCCAACACTGAACCTTGGGGTACACCACTGATAACCTTAGACAATTCAGAGTAAGAATCATTAACCACTACTCTCTGAATTTGGTCTTTTAGCCAGTTTTCTATCCATTTACAAACCGATCATTCCAAGCCTGTAGACTTTACCTTACACATTAGCCGTGTGTGGAGAACTGTGTCAAACGCTTTTGCAAAATCCAAGTATACCATGTCCACAGCCACTCCTCTGTCCAAGGTTTTACTTACCTCCTCATAAAAGGAAATCAGGTTTGACAATTTCTGTCTTTCATGAATCCATGCTGTCTGTTGCTTAAAACATTTTTTTTCCAACAAGAACTCAACTATGTGGTCTTTTATTAAACTCTCCAGTATCTTCCCAGCTATTGAAATTAAACTTACAGGTCTATAGTTACTTGGTAAAGACTTTGATCCCTTTTTAAATATGGGCACCATATTTAGTGGTACTATTCCAGTCATTAAGGAGTCCCTAAAAATTAGATGGCTTTGAAATGACAGATCTCAATTCTTTTAGGATCCGTGCATGGATGCCATCTGGTCCAGGTGCTTTATATACCTTTATTCTGTCTAAATATTTGTGGACCATTTCACTTTTGAGCCATTGTGTATCATTTGGGGCTGTCACTACCACCCCCATTATGGACATGAGCTCCCCCATGCTCCTTTGTATACACAGAGCTGAAGAATGTATTTAACCACTTGACCACAGGGCACTTAAACCCCCTTCCTAACCAGACCAATTTTCAGCTTTCAGTGCTCTCATATTTTGAATGACAATTACGCAGTCATACTACACTGTACCCATATGAAATTTTAGTCTTTTTTCACACAAATAGAGCTTTCTTTTGGTGGTATTTAATCACCATTGGGATTTTTATTTTTTGCGCTATAAATAGAAAAAGACCAAAAATATTGTTAAAAAAATGCATTTTTCTTTGTTTCTGTTATAAAATTTTGCAAAGTAGTCATTTTTTTCATAAATTTTAGCCAAAATTTATACTGCTATATATCTTTGGTAAAAAATAACCCAAATTAGTGGATATTATTTGGTCTTTGTGAAAGTTAGAGTCTACAATCTATGGTGTCAATCACTGAAAATTGATCACACCTGATGCACCAAAGGCCTATCTCCTTTCTTGAGACTCTGACAAGCCAGGAAAGTACAAATACCCCCCCCCCCCCCCAATGACCCCTTTTTGGAAAGTAGACAGTCCAACGTATTTAGTAAGAGGTAAATACAAAAGGTACAATATCTGCGCTAAAAGCTAGAAAGAGCAGCTGACAAAAAAATTGCTTGATCAACAACTAAACAAAGATAAAAGATGGTACTGCAGTGCTAAAATGTCCATATATACAATCCATAAAGAGTCTGCAGATGATATAGAAAGTCCCAACACCAGCTAGAGTGCTCAGGAATGGGAGAAAACCACAATCCACCAACATGTCCAGAAAGTCTCCTTATCAGAAAACAGTGAAAGAATTGCATATAGGTATCTAATTTCTTCCGCAAGTCAGCCCAGCCCGGGGAACATCCATTGCAGACATCTCTTCATGTAGTATAATTTAGTGAGGCAACAGGCATATAATAGGGGCAACCTCCCTCTGCAGCTCTCAGCAACATAAGGAGAAGAAAGGAAGCCAAATAGTGAAGCCCGCCAGGTTAAAAAATAAGCGTTTATTAAAATGCCTACTTACATTCAGTACAGGGAAACAAGCTTGTATGAGACATCTCAGTAGAAAAAACGTGTTGGATATGGAGCAGCGTCAACTGACCCGTTTCATCCAATAGGATTTCCTAAGAGGTGTGGCTACCATACACAGCACTCATGTTTTTATAGAACAAAACAGGGAATAGAAGCATAAAGCACATTGCATCACCGCCGATGCGTTCCAAAGACCGGAAGTGATAATTGTTAAACACATCCTGGAGTGCCCCACTAAAATACAGCATACCTGGAGATGAGCCAATCAATGCAGTGGAGCGCAGAGCATCGCAGCCAATGCGCTCCACCGACCGGAAACGGAAGTCTAGTTCCATATTAACATAATAAAGCACATCATAACAATATAATAAAACAGCAGGCAAATCTGCATAATAAAAAGCGCTCAGCGCTGTAATAAGCAGCACATCGCAAATGGTTAATATTTAATAAAAAAACTCAATCACCTTCAATTACAGTCCCTGACAAAAGTCTTGTTGCTTGTGTACAAATTGACCTGAAGTGCCGCTGAAGTATATTTCTAATCAAGATTTTTTTTTTTACAAGAAATGGCTCATTTTTACCCCAACAGCTTTTCTAATAATGTTTTTCAGTGCAAAACGAAACTGTCAAAAAGTATTCTAATATTCACAGCTTGGTAAAGCCCATTGAGTCAATTTTTCCAAAGACATAAGTGTTGTCGCCTTGTCATATAAGCTTCACCTGTGACTAATAATGGATCAATTAGGTCTCAGGTGTGTATAAAAAGAACCCCAGTACACTAGACCTTCACATCAACGGCAACTAGACCTCTGCAAACATGCCTAAGATTCACCCTGAGACTAAAGTTTTGATTATCAAGAGGCTGAAGACCAGACCTGCTGCTGATGTGACATACACCTTCAATGTATCTCGGCGTCAAGTGCAGAGGATAAAAAAAAGATTTGAAGAGACTGGAGACGTTTTTGACAAGCCCAGGTCAGGCAGACCCCGCAAGACAACTACTCGAGAGGACCGTTTGTTGGCTCGAAAATCCAAGGCCAGCCCATTTTCCACTGCAGCAGAGCTCCACGAGACCTGGTCACCTGAAGTCCCTGTGTCAACCAGAACAGTTTGTCGGATTCTGTCTCGAAATGGCCTCCATGGTCGAATCAGTGCCCAGAAGCCAGCACTAAACAAAAGACAATTGAAAAACCGTGTTGCATTTGCCAAGTCCCACAGCCTGCTAAAAGGATGGACCGTGTAAAAGTGTCAGAAGGTGGATTTTTCAGATGAATCTTCTGTTGAATTACACCACAGTCGCCGCAAATATTGCAGGAGCCCGCATGGATCCGAGATTCACCCAGAAAACAGTGAAGTTTGGTGGCGGGAAAATCATGGTCTGGGGTTACATCCAGTATGGGGGTGTGCGAGAGATCTGCAGGGTGGAAGGCAACATCAATAGTCTAAAATACCAAGAAATCTTAGCTACCTCTTATATTCCCAACCATAAAAGAGGCCAAATTCTGCAGCAGGATGGTGCTCCATTGCATACTTCCATCTCCACATCAAAGTTCCTCAAGGCGAAGAAGATCAAGATGCTCCAGGATTTACCAGACATGAACATCATTGAGCATATGTGGGGTAGGATGAAAGAGGAAGCATGGAAGACGAAACCGAAGAATATTGACGAACTCTGGGAGGCATGCAAGACTGCTTTCTTTGCTATTCCTGATGACTTCATCAATAAATTGTATGAATCCTTGCCAAACCGCATGGATGCAGTCTTTCAAGCTCATGGAAGTCATACAAGATATTAAATTTGGATCTCACAGCACCACTACTTAATTTGCTGAGATATTTTTGTATTTGCAGTAAATTTGTTAAATTTCTGTATAGGCGACAAAACTTTTGTCTTGCCAAAATTTGACCTTTCTGTCTTGATTAAATGATAAATCTTTTTTCAGTGAAATTAATTTATTTCAGTGCATTAATAATCATTTCGGAGGGTTTTAGCTTTTCATATGAGCTATTTCTAACACCAATTGATTCATTAAAAGTCAGGTTAATAGCAGGTGTTTCTGCAAAATAAATAAGCGACAAGACTTTTGTCAGGGACTGTAGATAATGAATCTAAAATTAAAACACACGCGGAACACATTGCACTAACGCCGCTGGGCTCTGCAACATTAAATAGATAAAAAAACAAACTCCTTCCAGTATTTGAAACAGTCCAACAAAGGAGAAAAAACCCTCAGTCAAAGTGTCAGTGATAGGTAATAGCATAATATAATCCAATGTATAAAGGAGATGCTCAATCTAGTGGACAGAACAGGAATTATAGCACCTGTATCACTAGGCAATATATAGGGCCACCAAGTGGCCCTAAAATGGAAGTAATTACCCAGGAAAACAGGTGAACGATCAGAACCAGTAAAAACTTTTACAAACCAGTAAGGCAAATGAAAGATCCAGGAAATGAACGAGGACTGAGAAGTACATCTACCCATTATTAATAAAGCAGTTGACGTCCCAGTCCACGTACATTCCAAAGAGTACATAGCTTTTTAAGCCATAGATCCAGTGGGTCTCCAACTTAGAGACTTCTCTCCTAACATGGCTCCCACGCCAATGTGGAGTGAACCGGTCAATGGCTACAATGGAAGTGCCCACTGGGTCCCTCCCATGATGTTCCAGGTAGTGCCGTGAAACAGAATGTTTAGAAAATCCCTTGATAATATTGGTCACATGCTCACCTACCCTCACATTCATGGCTCTAACCGTTCGGCCCACGTAGTGCAAGCCACAAGGGCAGGTGAGCATGTAAACCACATTCTGAGAAGTGAAAGTAATAAAAGACTTCACATCATAAGTCCTATGTGTGACGGTGGAACTAAATTGACAGATTTTCCTGTCTTTAAGTATATTTAGCTGACAAATCCTACACTTACGGCAAGGGAAATAACCCTTCAATTGCTGAAAGAAAGGGATTCTGTGAGGTGGATCCAAGATGTTGGGGGCCACCTGGAGTCTAAGGGGGGTACTCCCCTAAAGACCACCTGTGGTTTTTCAGGAAGTATAGGACCCAAAACCCAGTCATTCAATAACACCCCCCAATGTTTTTTCATAATTCTTTTGATGTCATAATGCTGATGAGAAAACATAATGACAAAGGCAAACCTAAAATCCTGCTGTGCTGAACTTGAGATATCTTTATTCTCCTGGATCATAGTGTTTCTGTGCATATCACCAACCTCCTTAACTCCTCGAGGGCAGCTGATTGATAGCTGTTATCAAGGAATCTACCTTTTAGGGTTTCAGCCTGTTTGAAAAAATCATCCCTAAGGTAACAGTTACGCCTAAGTCGGACAAACTGTCTCCTAGGGACCGCCTTAAGCCAGCTGGGATGATAACTCCCAAGGCTGATGTAGCTATTACGATCCGTACTCTTGAACGTGGTGGTCATCAGAGAATCTCCCCTCACCTCAATATTTAATTTGAGGAAATGAATCATAGTGCTACTGGCTTCATATTGTAAAACAATGCCTAAGGAGTTGGCATTAAGCCCACCCATGAAGGAATGAAGAGAAGTCCTACTGCCATTCCATAGGAGGACGTCATCTATATATCTGCCCCAGAAAACCACCTCTGGTCTCCTGTTGGCATAGATGACATCCTCCTCCCACTTGGCCATAAATACATTTGCCATGCTGGGGGTGAATTTAGCCCCCATTGCAACTCCTGTTTTGTAAATAAAAGGAGCCGCCGAACCAAAAATAGTTCCGCGACATGGCGAATGTGAGGAGGTTCAAAACAAACTCTCTCTGGTTCGGGTCCAGTTCAGGATCCCTTTCCAAGAAAGCCTTAACAGCAGCGAAACCATCAGAGTGTGAGATTATAGTGTAGAGGGAGGCCACATGCACTGTAACCTGGATGTAGCCCTCCCTCCACGTAATCTCACTCAAAGCCCTGATGACCTGAGCCGAGTCTTTAATATAAGACGTAGTGGAAGAAACAAGGGGCTGCAGGAAACTATTGGTATACCTCCCCACTCGGGAAGTGATCGAATCAAGCCCACTAATAATGGGCCTCCCCGGGGGTTAACCTGGTCTTTGTGGATTTTGGGAAGGTAATACATGATTGGTACACGTGGTGCTACCTGAAAACAAGAAAGGCTTTCTCCTTCTTGTTCAGTAAATCCCTCCCAAAACCATCATTGACAAATCTGACCAAATCCTTTTTAAATTTGGTTGCAGGATCATAAGCTAGAGGTACATAGGTTTCCGTATCCGACAAAATTCTGTCCATTTCGGCCACATATGCTGATCTATCAAGGACAACAATGCCACCGCCTTTATCGGCGGGGTGAACTACAATGTCATTCATCCCCTTGAGGGATCTTAAACCTTCATTAAACTTCTGACCATTATTATTCTTCCTTATCTTTAGTTTGTCAATATCTCTAAGGACCAGGTCCTTAAACACTGTAATGGAGGGGGGGGGACATTGCCGGGAGGATTAAATAGTGACGCATTAGCCAATCTGGTATCTCTAATCTTATTTACCCCAACCTCTCTAGCTCTAGGTGGTTTGGAGAGGATGTATCTTTATATATTAATTTTACGGATATACCTCTGGACGTCCATAAATGCTGTGATCTTGTCCAAAGGTTTATCTGGCGCAAATTTCAACCCATGATTAAGTACAAACTTTTCTGGCTCTGTGAGTACCCCAGAGCTCAGATTGAATATACCACTCTCCTTTATGCTCTCCTCCTTTTTCCCCTCTGGTCCCTCTCCTACTTCTCCACTCTGTTTGTTTCTTGCTGGACCCTTGGTAAAAAAAACGGGGGTTACTGTCCCCAGGAGGTAGCATAATCTACATGAGGGGGTCTTCTGGGTTCATAATGACCCTGGTTACCCCAATGAGAGGAGGTTCTGGTATTGAATCCATTTCTGGGAGTATGCTGTGAAGGATGTTGAGTAATGTATCTCCTATCGTATTCATAATTATCATCAACATCTTCACTGAGAGGAGCATAGTGATTATAAGATTCAATCTCATTAAAAGAAGATGACTCTGGTTCATTATACGTATATTCACAGTGAATGCCCCTATGTCCACTGGGGCCTAATCGAGAACGAGCAGAACGATTTCCCCCACCCTGGTCCAACCTCCCTTTGGTGTATGAATACCAGAGGCATTATTATGACCTACTCGGATGAGCGGCCCCTTTCGCCCAGCATGGCAAATTTATTTATGGCCAAGTGGGAGGAGGACATCATCTAGGCCAACAGGAGACCAGAGGTGGTTTTCTGGGGCAGATATATAGATGACGTCCTCCTCCTATGGAATGGTAGTATGACTTCTCTTGATTCCTTCATGGGTGAGCTTAATGCCAACTCCGTAGGCAGGAGGGGAGATTCTCTGATGACCACCACATTCTTCAAGAGTACAGATCATAATGACTACATCGGCCTTGGGAGTTGTCGTCATCCCAGCTGGCTTAAGGTGGTCCCTAGGGGACAGTTTGTCCGACTTAGGCGTAACTGTTCCCTTAGGGATTACTTTTTCAAACAGGCTGAAACCTTAAAAGGTAGATTGCTTGATAAGGGCTATCAATCGGCTCCCCTCGAGGAGTTAAGGAGGTTGGTGATATGGATAAACACCATGATCCAAGAGAATAAAGATATCTCAAGTTCAGCAGGATTTTAGGTTTGCCTTTCTCACTATGTTTTCTCATCAGCATTATAACATCAAAAGAATTATGAAAAAACATTGGGGGATGTTATTGAATGACAAGGTTTTGGGTCCTATACTTCCTGAAAAACCACAGGTGGTCTTTAGGGGAGTACCCCCGCTTAGACTCCAGGTGGCCCCCAACATATTGGATCCACCGCACAGAATCCCTTTCTTTCAGCAATTGAAGGGTTATTTCCCTTGCCACAAGTGTAGGATTTGTCAGCTAAATATACTTAGACAGGAAAACCTGTCAATTTAGTTCCACATAGGACTTATGATGTGAATTATTTTATTACTTGCACTTCTCAGAATGTGGTTTACATGCTCACCTGCCCTTGTGGCTTGCAATACGTGGGCCAAACGGTTAGAGCCATGAATGTGAGGGTAGGTGAGCATGTGACCAATATTATCAAGGGATTTCCTAAACATTCTGTTTCACAGCACTACCTGGAACATCATGGGAGGGACACAGCGGGCACTTCCATTGTTGCCATTGACCGGTTCACTCCACATTGGCGCGGGAGCCATGTTAGGAGAGAAATCTCTAAGTTGGAGACCCGCTTTATCTATGACCTAAAAAGCTATGTACCCTTTGGAATGAATGTGGACTGGGACGTCAAATACTTTAGTAATAATGGGTAGTTGTACTTCTCAGTCCTCGTTCATTTCTTGGATCTTTCATTTGCCTTTCTGGTTTGTAAAAGTTTTTACTGGTTCTGATCGTTCACCTGTTTTCCTTGGTAATTACCTCCATTTTAGGGTCACTTGGTGGCCCTATATATTGCCTAGTGATACAGGTGCTACAATTCCTGTTCTGTCCACTAGATGGAGCATCTCCTTTATACAGGATGGGCCATTTATATCAATACACCTTAATAAAATGGGAATGGTTGGTGATATTAACTTCCTGTTTGTGGCACATTAGTATATGTGAGGGGGGAATCTTTTCAAGATGGGTGGTGACCATGCCAGCCATTTTGAAGTCGGCCATTTTGAATCCAACTTTTGTTTTTTCAATAGGAAGTGGGTCATGTGACACATCAAACTTATTGGGAATTTCACATGAAAAACAATGGTGTGCTTGGTTTTAACGTAACTTTATTGTTTCATGAGTTATTTACAAGTTTCTGACCACTTATAAAATGTGTTCAATGTGCTGCCCATTGTGTTGGATTGTCAATGCAACCCTCTTCTCCCACTCTTCACACACTGATAGCAACACCCAGATCGGCGCAAACAAAAATTGGAACAGGACCCTCAGTTTACGCAGAAGATTTTGTTTAGTGATGAGGCAAACTTTTATGTGAATAGTGAAGTTAACAAACAAAACCACCGCTATTGGTCTGACACTAACCAACATTGGATAGATCCCTCCAAGACTGTTGGAACCAAAAAATTGATGGTATGGTGTGGTATATGGGGTACAAAGATAGTGGGGCCATTCTTCATCAATGGGAACCTCAAGGCCACTGGATATGCGAAATTGCTACATGATGATGTGTTTCCCTCTTTATGCACTGAAGCTGGCACGTTCCCTGAGTTTTTCCAGCAAGATGGTGCACCACCACATTATGGGTGTCAGGTCAGAGCATTCCTAGATGAACAGTTTCCTGGAAAGTGGATTGGTCGTCGTGGGCCAGTTGAATGGCCCCCAAGGTCTCCCGATCTGACCCCCTTAGACTTATCTTTGGGGTCATCTGAAGGCAATTGTCTATGCTGTGAAGATACGAGATGTGCAGCACCTGAAACTACGGATACTGGAAGCCTGTGCTAGCATTTCTCCTGTGGTGTTGCTATCAGTGTGTGAAGAGTGGGAGAAGAGGGTTGCATTGACAATCCAACACAATGGGCAGCACATTGAACACATTTTATAAGTGGTCAGAAACTTGTAAATAACTCATGAAAGAATAAAGTTACGTTAAAACCAAGCACACCATTGTTTTTCTTGTGAAACTCCCAATAAGTTTGATGTGTCACATGACCCTCTTCCTATTGAAAAAACAAAAGTTGGATTCAAAATGGCCGCCATGGTCACCACCCATCTTGAAAAGTTTCCCCCCTCACATATACTAATGTGCCACAAACAGGAAGTTAATATCACCAACCATTCCCATTTTATTAAGGTTTATCCATATAAATGGCCCACCCTATACATTGGATTATATTATGCTATTACCTATCACTGACACTTTGAGGGGTTTTTCTCCTTTGTTGGGCTGTTTCAAATAATACTGGAGGGAGTTTGTTTTTTTTATCTATTTAATGTTGCAGAGCCCAGCGGCGTTAGTGTAATGTGTTCCGCATGTGTTTTAATTTTAGATTCATTGTCTAACTGAAGGTGATTGAGTTTTTTATTAAATATTAACTATTTGAGATGCGCTGCTTATGACAGCGCCAAGCACTTTTTATTATGCATATTTGCCTGCTGTTTTTTTTATTATATTGTTATGATGTGCTTTATGTTAATGTGGAACTACACTTCCGGTTCCGGTCGGTGGAGTGCATTGGCTGCGATGCTCTGCGCTCCACTGCATTGATTGGCACATTTCCAGGTATGCTTTATTTTAGTGGGGCACTCCAGGATGTGTTTAAACGATTACCACTTCCGGTTCTGGTCTTTGGAACGCATCGGCGCTGACGCCATGCGCTCCATGCTTCTATTTCCTGTTTTGTTCTATAAAAACATGAGTGTTGTGTATGGTAGCCACTCCTCTGATGAAATCCTATTGGATGAAACACGTCAGCTGACACTGCTCCATATCCAGCACGTTTTTTTCTACTGAGATGTCTCATACAAGCTTGTTTCCCTGTACTGAATGTAAGTAGGCATTTTAATAAACGCTTTTTTTTTAACATGGCGGGCTTCACTATTTGGCTTCCTTTCTTCTCCTTATGTTGCTGAGAGCTGCAGAGGGAGGTTGCCCTTATTATATGCCTGTGTTGCCTCACTAAATCATACTACATGAAGAGGTGTCTGCAATGGATGTCCTCCTGGCTGGCCTGACTTGTGGAGGAAATTAGATACCTATATGCGATTCTTTCACTGTTCTCTGGTAAGGAGACTTGCTGGACATGTTGGTGGATTGTGGTTATCTTCCATTCCCGAGCACTCTAGCTGGTGTTGGGACTGTCTATATCATCTGCAGACTCTTTATGGGTTGTATATATGGACATTTTAGAGCTGCAATACCATCCTTTTATCTGTATTTAGTAAGAGGCATAGCGAGTTTTTTGAAGAAGTCATTTTTTCCCACAATTCTTTGCAAAATTAAGAATTTTTTTTTCACAAAATTGTCTTATTAACAGATTTCTCACACTCAGCATATGCATGCCACAAATTACACCCTAAAACACATTCTGCTACTCCTCCTGAGTATGGCGATATCACATGTGTGAGACTTTTACACAGCCTGGCCACATATAGAGACCCAACATGCAGGGAGCACCATCAGCCTTTTTAAGGACATAAATTACACATATAATTTCCTGACTACCTCTTGCATTTTTTTAAGGTCCCGGAGCATCAGGACAATGGAAACACCCAAAAAATGACCCAATTTTGGAAAGTAAACACCCCAACGTATATTCTATGAGGCATGAGTCTTTTGAAGTTTTTGAAAAATGTGTAAAGAAAATGAAAACACATTTTTTTTTACACAAGGTTGTCCATTTATACAATATTTCCAACACACAGCATGTACCTAGCAAAAATTTCACCCTAAAATATATTCTGCTACTCGTCCTGAGTATGGCAATACCACATGTGTGACACTTTTACACAGCCTGGCCACATAGAGGCCCAACATGCAGGGTGCACCATCAGGCGTTCTAGGGGCATCCATTTCAAATCTAATTTGACTACCTATTACATTATTGTGAGGCACTGATGGGCCCTGTAGTGGCACGGATGGGTACTGTAGTGGCATGGATGAGAACTGATGTGGTATGGATGAGCATGAATGAGGCATAAATGAGCATGAATGGGGTGGATAAGCTGTGGATGGGGATGACTGAGCACGGGTGGATGGCTGAGCATGGATGGATGGCTGAGCATGGATGCATGGGTGAGCATGGATGGATGGATGAGCACAGATGGATGGGTGAGCATAGATGCATGGGTGAGCACGGATGAGGGTGTATGGGTGAGCACAACTGGATTGGTGAGCACGGATGCATGGGTGAGCATGGCTGGATGGGTGAGCACAGATGGATGGCGGAACACGGATGCATGGGTGAACACGGATGAGGCTGGATGGGTGAGCACGGATGAGGCTGCATAGTTGAGCAGGATTGGATCGGTGAGCACGGATGCATGGGTGAGCATGGATGGATGGGTGACGGATGAGTGAGCACGGATGTATGGGTGATGGATGAGTGAGCACGGATGCATGGGTGACAGATGGGTGAGCACAGATGCATGGGTGAGCACGGATGGGTGGGCACGGATACATAGGTAATGACGGATGGATGGGTGAGCACGAATGCATGGGTGAGCATGGATGAGGCTGCATGGGTGAATGAGTGGTCCCAGACTGGCACATAGCAGTGCTGTGGGCACTTCAGCTTCTGCCCACAGCACCGCTGCATCTCATCTCTCCCCCCTCTCCTGTAACACTGCACCAATTGGTGCGGAGAGGGGAGAGACAAGCCGGCGCAATCACGTGGTAAAAGGCCGCTGTGAGCGGCCATTTACCGTGATCCGTGATGCACCGGGTCTCACGGACCCGTCGGTCATGGATGCTCCTGGGTGTGCGATTCTGGGAGGACGTTATAGTATGCCCTCCCAGAGCAATGGATCCATCTTGCGGACGTGTAATTAAATTACACGGTCGGCAAGTGGTTAACCACTTGCCTACCGCCGATCGGCATCTGACGGCGGCAAAGTGGCTCGTTCCCGCAAAACGCCGTCATACGACGGCGGCTGCGGGAACGAGTTTAGTGAGGGTGCGCCGCCGGAGGCGCGCCCGCGGTCACTGTGTCCAGGGGGGGCCAGGGAGCGGGTGCGGCGGCTTCTATTGCCGCCGGCTACCCGCGATGCCCCCCCCCCAGAGCGAGTGAGCGGAGGTCCGTGTATGTAAACACGGGCCTCCGCTCTGTGTGAGGGGGAAGGGCTGTGATCACAGCCTTCCTGTACGTGAAGGCTGTGACCACTTCCCTTCCCCAGATAGGCAAGCCCCCATACAGTTAGAACACGCCCAGGGAACATAGTTAACCCTTAGAGCGCCCCCTGCAGGTTAACCCCTTCACTGCCAATGGCATTTACACAGTAATCAGTGCATTTTTATAGCACTGATCGCTGTATAAATGCCAATGGTCCCAAAAAAGTGTCAAAATGGTCCGACATGTCCGCTGAAATATCGCAGTACCGCAAAAAATCGCAGATTGCCGCCATTATTAGTAAAAAATAAAAACCCCAAAAATGAATTCTCATCATCCGTAAACGCGACCACTTTAAACAATAAACGCCGATTGCAATTTTTTTTATCGCAAATATGAGGAAGAATATAAATCGGCCAAAAACGGTGAAAAAAAATTTTTTTTATATTTTTTTGGATTTGTATTTTAGGAAAAAGTAAGAAATTTGTTTTTTTTTGCAAAATTGTCGCTCTTCTTTTGTTTATAGCGGCGATCAGAAAGGACGCAGTGGTGATCAAATACCACCAAAAGAAAGCTCTATTTGTGGGAAAAAAAGGACGCAAATTTCGTTTGGGTACAACATCGCACGACCGCGCAATTGTCAGTTAAAGCGACGCAGCGCCGAATCGCAAAAAGGGCTCCGGTCCTAAAGCTGGAAATCCTTCCGGGGCTGAAGTGGTTAATAAGTGCCTTCTCTTTTTCCCCAGTCACCCACTCTAGATTATTTTGCAAAGGACCTACGTGCTCAGACCTGACCTTTTTACTGTTAATATATTTGAAGAATTTTTGGGGGTTTGTCCTATCTTTTGCAATTTGTCTTTCGTTTTGAATTTTTTGCGTCCTTGATTTCCTTTTTACATATTCTGTTATATTCTTTGTAACATTTAAAATGGTGTTCCTTCATTTCTATATTTTTTAAATGCTCTTTCTTTCTCTTATCATTTATAAGTTTTTTGGCTATGAGCCAAATATATTTTATTTTTAGCCTTTTAACCACTTGCCGACCGCCAACCGCAGGTTGACGGCGGCAAAGTGGCTCGTTATCGCAAATCGCCGTCATACGACGGCGGCTGCGATAACGCGCACTGTGAGTGCGCGCGCGCCGCAGGAGGAGCGCCCGTGAGCTCACTGTGTTCGGGGAGGGCCAGGGAGCGGGTGCGGCGGCTTAGATTGCCGCTGGCTACCCGCGATGGCCCCCCGGAGCGAAGGAACGGAGGTCCATGTATGTAAACACGGACCTCCGTTCTGTGAAGGGGGAAGGGCTGTGATCACAGCCTTCCTATATATATGAAGGCTGTGACCACTTCCCTTCCCCAGCTAGGGCAGTCCCCATACAGTTAGAACACGCCCAGGGAACATAGTTAACCCTTAGAGCGCCCCCTGCAGGTTAACCCCTTCACTGTCAATGGCATTTACACAGTAATCAGTGCATTTTTATAGCACTGATCGCTGTATAAATGCCAATGGTCCCAAAAAAGTGTCAAAATAGTCCGACATGTCTGCTGCAATATCGCAGTACCGCTAAAAATCGCAGATCGCCGCCATTACTAGTAAAAATAAATAAATAAAAACCCCAAAAATGAATTCTCATCATCCGTAAACGCGACCACTTTTGCGCAAACCAATCAATAAACGCCGATTGCAATTTTTTTTATCGCAAATATGAGGAAGAATGTAAATCGGCCAAAAACGGTGAAAAAAATTGTTTTTTTATATTTTTTTTTTGGATTTGTATTTTAGCAAAAAGTAAGAAATTTGAGTTTTTTTGCAAAATTGTCGCTCTTCTTTTGTTTATAGCGGCGATCAGAAATGACGCAGAGGGGATCAAATACCACCAAAAGAAAGCTCTATTTGTGGGAAAAAAAGGATGCAAATTTCGTTTGGGTACAACGCCGCACGACCGCGCAATTTTCAGTTAAAGCGACGCGGTGCCAAATCGCAAAAAGGGCTCCGGTCCTAAAGCTGGAAATCCTTCCGGGGCTGAAGTGGTTAAACGTATTGCCCATGGGAATATAATTTGCAGTGAGTTGGCATATAGTCTTTATGAAAAATTGATGCCAATATTTCCTCCCAGTCTAAGTCCTGGAGAGCATCCCTCATCCTTGTAAAATTTGCACTTAAAGTTAAGTGTTTTTATCTTTCCCATATGTGTTTGTTGCTTACAGCTTACGTTAAATGAAATCATGTTATGGTCACTGTTACCCAGATGTTCTTTTATATGAATATTGGTAATATTGCATGGTTTGAGATTACCAGGTCCAGCAAAGCATCATTCCTAGTTGGAGCCTCAATAAACTCGACCAGAAAATTGTGCTGTAATAGCTTTATAAATTTTTGCCCTATGACTGTCCCAGCATTACCATTACTCCAATTCATTTCGGGGTAGTTAAAATCCCCCATTATAATCACTGTTCCAGCCCTTTCCATCTGTGCAAGGAGCAGAGTCACCAACTCCTCTTTAACACTGGGAGGTCTATAACAAACTCCAATGATAACCTTTGTAGTGTACACACCCATATGCAGATTTACTCATAATGCTTCAGACTCATCACACTCTCCATCAACTCGCTTTGGGATCTCTTCTCACATAGAGACAGACACCACCACCCTTTCGTTTTACCCTGTCTTTTCGAAAGAGAGCACAGCCAGGAATATTAATAGCCCAGTCATTTGAAGAATGAAGTCAAGATTCAGCAATACCAATTAAATCATTGTTCTTTAGCATATAGGTTGTACCCCAATGAAAAGTCATCCCAGTGCTCTAAAAACCCAAAGCCCTCCTCCTTACACCAGGTCTATAGCCATGCATTCAGGGCTCTAATCTCCCCCTGTCGTTCCTGTGTTGTGCATGGCACAGGCAATATTTCAGAGAAAACCAAACAGTATTGAACAGCATTACTTGGGAAATAGCCTAATCAGGTTGCGGCCCGCCACCTTAGTACCCCAAATACTACACTGAAAACAATAATATATAAAATAGTGAGGCGCAACCTAAAATATTAAAATAGAATAAAAATACTATATGTTACCACCCAGTGGTTAAAGTGCAACAATGAACTCATACATATACTGAAAACATAAATACATACCGTATATCATAACCATAAAAATCCACATTCCTGATGACTACAAAATTCATAGGAATCAGATGTGCAAAAATGTTCGTAGTATCTTACAGTGCAAGAAAAAAAAACATATAATTGTTCCAAAAGTGCAAAAATAGTCAACAGTCTTTTTCTTGTGCAAAACATGCAAATTGTGCTGATGTAGGTATTTGTGTCCAGGTGAATATACTGAAATATAATTAAAGTGCTTTATAGTGGGACCACACACCACCACTCTATGCGCTCACCTCCATGTGCGACCCCTGATGGTGGTTTTAAAATAATGTCATAGTTATTAAAAGACGGTTTAAAAACATTCACATGGGGGAGTGTACCACCTCCAGTAAACTCGGGCAATACGTGTAAACATCAATCCCCAGTGATCCCTGAAGGTCTGGTAAACATTTGGCTGTTGGCTCCCACACACTGAACTGAGTAGTGTTCCGTAGAGTGTTGTAACGTCAGAAGGCTCCTCTTTGACGCATCTCGTCACTAGTCACGTGACTTAATCAAGGGGTATATGCCCAATGACGTTAGACTGCTTAAAGTGGTAGTAAACCCATGCATTTAACAGGTTAAAAACCAGTCACTTTTCCGGCACGTGCCGGAAATGAAACACTCCCATTGGTTGTGCTCTAAACCACACTGTCAAACCATCCAATGGCTGGTGTCATAGCTGATCACATGTGCAGCATCATGGCAGTTGTAGATTAAACAGAGGCCAAGATGGCAGCTTCCTTGGCTGAAAATGATAGGAGGGTTTACTACCACTTTAAATAGTAAATACGCGGTCGCCATTTTATTGGAGCCGTGGGCGCCATTTTCCCGTAGATCGAATGCCGACATATGAGAAATCAGGAGGACTGAAACCAATACTGTGGGGATGATTGGACAGGACCGTGGGAGGCATTAGCCACTAATAATGGCCTGCTAGTGCGTGAATACTATACGAATCGATATAAAGGGCTATGAGCGGACGCCATGACTATGTAGACAAATCCTCCATGATACCGTAGCCCCTGGCAAACATTTGGAGTGATGTTACGTTGTCGGGGGCACATCGCTCTGTCCCCAAAGGAGTATGATCCATGATACTAAAAAAGTAGCAATACTAACACACCCCCCAGTGCGGGCTTCACCCTAATGGGCAAGCGCAAAATTTAGGGAAATAAACGTAAGAATTGAAAAATAATAGAAAAAAGGGGGGCCCGTGCCAGCAACCGATTGTCTCCAGTCAGATATGACCCTGCAGCCCGGTCCCCTAGTGGGCATATAATGGTACAATGTCATATTCCTGGCAGAAAATCGCAAAATAAACCTCTGATAGGAAATTATGAACATTGAAAAAGATACAGGAAGCTAGATAGCAAAACCTGGCATAATAATCTATACTCAGCTTAATGAATGAAATTACTAAAATAAATAAATTACTAATAAATAAGAAATAAAACAATTTAAAGCAAAGTCTAAATTCAACCCCTTAGGCCTGAGAGATAGGACCTCATAAATCCACCAGGATTCTCTCTGGCTCAAGAACTTGATCCTATCAGACCCCCTCCACTGACTATGGTACGATTCAATCCCCCATAACTCAATCCTAATGTGCTCTTATTCTGGAAGTCCCTAAAGTGTCTTGATAAATGGTGGTTTTTAAAGCCAGTCTTTATATTGTAAACGTGTTCCTGAATTCTTTTCGATAATTTCCGTTTGGTTCTTCCAATTTTACATGGAGATTGGATGCAGTAGACCACACCCTGCATGCCACATGTTATCAGATCTCTTATTTCGTATTCTTTGTGGTAGTGTCTTTTCCTTAGGTTTCCTAAAGTGTTTGTACATCCTACACACCCTCCACATCCATAAAACCCCTTATGTTCGAGGAAGGTGGATGATTTTGTCTTTGGTGGGTCCATAACACTCCTAACTAGTCTATCCCTCAAGTTCGGAGCTTGCCGATAAATGAACTGAGGCTTGGGAGGGAGTAACGTCTTAATTGCATTATCTTTTAAAAGTATGGGCCAATGTTTACGAATGATATTCTTAACTTGTTTCACTTGTCTATTAAAGTCCAGTGATATGGCTCCCGAAAAATCCTTCCTGTTCTCACGGTGTCCTACTTCCTGGATTAAAGATGTGCATTCCATTTCCCCTACTAGATGGATTTGTTCACTGATGATGCTTTTTTATATCCCTTGTCTATGAACCGTTTGTCTATTCTTTGGGCCTGATCCTCAAATGTATTCAACTGTGTGCAGTTCCTCCTGCGGCGCATACATTGTCCTCTAGGTGTATTGTCAAGCCATGATCGATGGTGACAACTTCCTCTTGGTAAATAACAGTTCCTGTCTGTGGGTTTGAAAAATGTTTTTGTGGAGATGATCCCATCCACGATTTCTATTTTTAAGTCCAGGAACGTAATCTTCTCTTTACTGCTTTGCCAGGTCAATTCAATACCTTTGTTGTTATCGTTCAGTTTGTCTTGGAATTCTTGTAGGCTGCTCATATCGCCTTGCCAGATAAAGAAGATATCATCAATGAAACAATAGTACAGAGGTAGCTCAGTAAGTTTCTGGTCAAAGACCAGATCCATTTCCCAGCTGTCCATAAATAAATTTGGAAAACACACAACACACCACAGTTCCTGCGCTTGGAAGTATCGACCGATGGTGAAGGCCTGACCAGAGATGCAATCCTTTGATAGTCAATCACTCTATTTATGCACAATATGATCTTGCTGCCCTCCTCAGGACAATGGGAATCCAATAAAAACTAGAGAAAAATACAAGAAAGAGAGGGGCGCACCGACCTAGTGCAATACCATAAAACCATTTATTAAGGTTAAAATTTAACATAAAATATACTCACAAGCGGAGCAGTATCAAAGGCATATATCGTATACAGAGACTTCAGTCTATCTCCACCACAGCTGGGGAGGATCCAGATGGCATCAAATGCAAGGCTAACGCGTTTCCAGGGCGAACCCTCTTCTTCAGAGCCTAGTGATTGAATGAGCTGTCCCTCTTAAATACCCAAGTATAAGTGACTCAAATCCCTCCCACCTCAAAGGGGCGAGGCCCTGGGAGGATGGCAAGGAGGAGAGACAGAGGGGAGGCGGAGATAGCCATGACCCCACCCTCCTGTATTACTGACCAGCCATCATTGGGTAAAATAGCTCATATTTGTTACACTATATAATAAATAATTAATTAATAATCGATAATAGATCAATGATAAATAAATCAATAATAAAAAAGCAAGTGGAAGGAACACTATATATATATATATATATATATATATATATATATATATATGTGTGAGAATATCCTTCACTGATTTGTGCAAAAGATGGATAAATAAATGAATACATATGTATATATATATCTCACAATATGTATCAATAAATCCATGTATGTGTATTATCCATAAATAAATTTGCCACACTGAATTTCCTATCATACCAGAAGAAGTTGTGGTTAAGGCAGTAATGCAGGCACTTCCTAATATACCTCTACCTCCTACATATTGTGTTATCTTTATCCAATGCCTGGCATACAGCACATTGGCAGTCACCGGTATACTAGGCCCAGTAATAGTAATTTGTTCCAGAAGTTGTAGCAAATGTTTGGTATGTTTTAGGTAGGCATGTCTCTGTCCTACCAGTGGCTGGAGGAAGCCATCGATATATTGGCCCATACGCGAAGTCACAGACCCAATTCCATTCACTATAGGTCTCCCCGGAGGTCTGTCCACACTCTTATGGATCTTAGGAATTGAATATATTATAGGTATGCGGCACACAGAGTACTTGGCTTCTTTTTTATTTAGGATTTTCTTTCTCTTACCCTCCTCAACCAGGCGTACTAGTTTCTCTTTATATTCACTTGACTGATCTCTTCTTAATACGTGTTTCTGTCACTCAGTGATCTATCCATATCTTGTTAATAATCATCCTTTGACATAGCCACTATACCTCCGCCCTTGTCAGCTGGGTGGATGATAACATTTTTCTTATTTTCAATATCCTGAATACCCTTACTTAAGTCGGGTCTTTGTTTCTTGATCTGCAAATCTTCCAAGTCCTCCACCACCAATTTCTTAAAGACGTCTACATACTTATTATCATTGAATGGGGATTTGTTTCTTAATTCACTATGTATTAAACATGAGGACGCACAACATGCTGTATGCCAGGTATTGAATAAAGATAACGCAATATGTAGGAGGCAGAGGAGGTATATTAGGAAGTGCCTGCATTACTGCCTTAACCACAACTTCTTCTGGTATGATAGGAAATTCTTCCAACAAATTAAGGGTATTGCCATGGGGGTAAGATTTGCCCCCAGTGTGGCAAATTTATTTATGGACAGCTGGGAAATGGATCAAGTCTTTGACCAGAAACCCCCTGAGCTAACTCTGTACCTTTGTTTCATTGATATCTTCTTTATCTGGCAAGGCCATATGAGCAGCCTACAAGAATTCCAAGACAAACTGGACGATAACAACAAAGGTATTGAATTGACCTGGCATAGCAGTAGAGAGAAGATTACGTTCCTGGACTTAGGAATAGAAATTGCGGATGGGATCATCTCCACAAAAACATTTTTCAAACCCACAGACAGGAACTGTTATTTACCAAGAGGAAGTTGCCACCATCGATCATGGCTTGACAATATACAGTACAGACCAAAAGTTTGGACACCTTCTCATTCAAAGAGTTTTCTTTATTTTCATGACTATGAAAATTGTAGATTCACACTGAACGCATCAAAACTATGAATTAACACATCTGGAATTATATACATAACAAAAAAATGTGAAACAACTGAAAATATTGTATGTCATATTCTAGATTCTTCAAAGTAGCCACCTTTTGCTTTGATTACTGCTTTGCACACTCTTGGCATTCTCTTGATGAGCTTCAAGAGGTAGTCACCTGAAATGGTCTTCCAACAGTCTTGAAGGAGTTCCCAGAGATGCTTAGCACTTGTTGGCCCTTTTGCCTTCACTCTGCGGTCCAGCTCACCCCAAACCATCTCGATTGGGTTCAGGTCCGGTGACTGTGGAGGCCAGGTCATCTGGCGCAGTGCCCCATCACTCTCCTTCTTGGTCAAATAGCCCTTACACAGCCTGGAGGTGTGTTTGGGGTCATTGTCCTGTTGAAAAATAAATGATGGTCCAACTAAACGCAAACCGGATGGAATAGCATGCCGCTGCAAGATGCTGTGGTAGCCATGCTGGTTCAGTATGCCTTCAATTTTGAATAAATCCCCAACATTTATAAGCCAAGAAATCACACTTATTAAACCTGACAGGGCACACCTGTGAAGTGAAAACCATTTCAGGTGACTACCTCTTGAAGCTCATCAAGAGAATGCCAAGAGTGTGCAAAGCAGTAATCAAAGCAAAAGGTGGCTACTTTGAAGAACCTACAATATGACATATTTTCAGTTGTTTCACACTTTTTTGTTATGTATATAATTCCACATGTGCTAATTCATAGTTTTGATGCCTTCAGTGTGACTCTACAATTTTCATAGTCATGAAAATAAAGAAAACTCTTTGAATGAGAAGGTGTGTTCAAACTTTTGGTCTGTACTGTACCTAGAGGACAATTTGTGCCTCAGGAGGAACTGCACACAGTTGAATACATTTGAGAATCAGGCCCAAGGAATAGGCAAACAGTTCATAGACAAGGGATATAAAGAAAGTGTCATCAGTGAACAAATTCATCTAGTAGGGGAAATGGAACGCACATCTTTAATCCAGGTAGGAGGACAACGTGAGAACAGGAAGGATTTTTCGGGAGTCATATTACTGGACTTTACGAATGATATTCTCAACTTGTTTCGCCGGTCTATTAAACATTGGCCCATACTTTAAAAAAAAAATTAAATGAAGATGTTACTCCCTCCCAGGCCTCAGTTCATTTATCGGCGAGCTCCGAACTTGAGGGATAGACTAGTTAGGAGTGTTATGGACCCACCAAAAATCATCCACCTTCCTTGAACATAAGGGGTTTTATGGATGTGGAGTTTGTGCAGGATGTATGAACACTTTAGGAAACCTAAGGAAAAGAAAAAAGTTCACCTCCACTACCACAAACAAAGAATACAAAATAAGAGATCTGGTGACATGAGGGTGTGGTCTACTGTATCCAATGTCCATGTAAAATGCAGTACATTGGAAGAACCAAACAGAAATTATCGAAAAGAATTCAGGAACACGTTTACAATATAAAGACTGGCTTTAAAAACCACCATTTATCAAGACACTTTAGGGACTTCCATAATAAGAGCACATTAGGATTGAGTTTTTGGGGGATTGAATCGTACCATAGGTAGTGGAGGGGGTCTGATAGGATCAAGTCCTTGAGCCAGAGAGAATCCTGGTGGATTTATCAGGTCCAATCTCTCAGGCCTAAGGGGTTAAATGTAGACTTCGATTTAAATTGTTTTATTTCTGATTGTTAGTAATTTATATATTTTAGTAATTTCATTCATTCAGCTGAGTATAGATTATTATGCCAGGTTTTACTATCTAGCTTCCTGTATCTTTTTCAATGTTCATAATTTCCTATCCGAGGTTTGTTTTGTGATTTTCTGCCAGGAATATGACACTTGTACCTTTTATATGCTCACTAAGGGACCGGGGTACAGGGTTGTATCTGACTGGAGACAATCGGTTGCTGGCACGGGGTCCCCCTTATTTTCTATTATTTTTCTATTCTGTTTATTCCTCTAAATTTTGCGCTTGCCCATTAGGGTGAAGCCTGCACTGGGGGGTGTGTTAGTATTACTATTTTTTTAGTATCATGGATCATACTCCTTTTGGGACAGAGCGATGGGTCCCCGGCGACGTAACAGCTCTCCAAATGTGTGCTAGTTATAGGGCATACATAGGTACATAGTCATGGCGTCTGCTCATAGCCCTTTATATCGCTTTGTATATTATTCACGCACTAGCAGGCCATTATTGGTGGCTAATGCCTCCCACGGTCCTGTCCAATCCTCCCCACAGTATTAGTTTCAGTCCTCTCCGTGATTTTTCATATGTTGGCAGTCGATCTACGGGAAAATGGCGCCCGTGGCTCCAATAAAATGGTGACCGCGTACTTGCTATTTAAGCAGGCTAACGTCATTGGGCATATACCCCTTGATTAAGTCATGTGACTAGTGACGAAATGCGTCGGGAGGAGACTTCTGACGTTACGACACTCTATGGAACACTACTCGGTTCAGTGTGGGAGCCAACAGCCGAATGTTTACTGGACCTTCAGGGATCGCTGGGGATTGATGTTTACACGTATTACCCAAGAGTATTGGAGGTGGTACACTCCCCCATGTGAGTGTTTTTAAACCGTCTTTTGATAACTATGACATTTTAAAACGATTCAGCACTCTGTAGTTCCTCTTGTTTATGTACATCTAAAGGGAGATATCTACACCTAAGACCATACCAGTTGTTAGCCATAGGAGGAGTTTACCCCAGAGGGGAATGTGCGGCTTGGCCCATCAGGGGTCGCACATGGAGGTGAGCACATAGAGTGACCGGTGGTGGTGTGTGGTTCCACTATAAAGCACTTTAATTTTATTTCAGCATAATCACCTGGACACCAATACCTATATCAGCATAATTTGCATGTTTTGCACAAGAAAAAGACTGTTGATTATTTTTGCACTTTGGGAACAATTATATGTTATTTTCATTTTTTGCACTGTCAGATACTACAAACATTTTTGCACATCTAATTCCTATGAATTTTGTAGTCATTATCAGGTATATGGATTCTTTTTATGGTTATGATACGTATTTATGTTTTCAGTATACAGTCAGGTCCATAAATATTGGGGCATCGACACAATTCTAATCTTTTTGGCTCTATACACCACCACAATGGATTTGAAATGAAACAAACAAGATGTGCTTTAACTGCACACTTTCAGCTTTAATTTGAGTATTTACATCCAAATCAGGTGAACGGTGTAGGAATTACAACAGTTTGTATATGTGCCTCCCACTTTTTAAGGGACCAAAAGTAATGGGACAATTGGCTGCTCAGCTGTTCCATGGCCAGGTGTGTGTTATTCCCTCATTATCCCATTTACAAGGAGCAGATAAAAGGTCCAGAGTTAATTTCAAGTGTGCTATTTGCATTTGGAATCTGTTGCTGTCAACTCTCAATATAAGATCCAAAGAGCTGTCACTATCAGTGAAGCAAGCCATCATTAGGCTGAAAAAAAAAAAAACCCATCAGAGAGATAGCAAAAACATTAGGTGTGGCCTAATCAACTGTGTGGAACATCCTTAAAAAAAAAAGAACGCACCGGTGAGCTCAGCAGCACTAAAAGACCCGGAAGACCATGGAAAACAACTGTGGTGGATGACCGAAGAATTCTTTCCCTGGTGAAGAAAACACCCTTCACAACAGTTGGCCAGATCAAGAACACTCTCCAGGAGGTAGGTGTATGTGTGTCAAAGTCAACAATCAAGAGAAGACTTCACCAGAGTGAATACAGAGGGTTCACCACAAGATGTAAACCATTGGTGAGCCTCAAAAACAGGAAGGCCAGATTAGAGTTTGCCAAACAACATCTAAAAAAGCCTTCACACTTCTGGAACAACATCCTATGGACAGATGAGACCAAGATCAACTTGTACCAGAGTGATGGGAAGAGAAGAGTATGGAGAAGGAAAGGAACTGCTCATGATCCAAAGCATACCACCTCATCAGTGAAGCATGGTGGTGGTAGTGTCATGGTGTGGGCATGTATGGCTGCCAATGGAACGGGCTCTCTTGTATTTATTGATGATGTGACTGCTGACAAAAGCAGCAGGATGAATTCTGAAGTGTTTCGGGCAATATTATCTGCTCATATTCAGCCACATGCCTCAGAACTCATTGGACGGCGCTTCACAGTGCAGATGGACAATGACCCGAAGCGTACTGCAAAAGCAACCAAAGAGTTTTATAAGGGAAAGAAGTGGAATGTTATGCAATGGCCAAGTCAATCACCTGACCTGAATCCGATTGAGCTTGCATTTCACTTGTTGAAGACAAAACTGAAGGGAAGATGTCCAAATGCCCCAAGAACGAGCAGGAACTGAAGACAGTTGCAGTAGAGTCCTGGCAGAGCATCACCAGGGATGAAACCCTGCGTCTGGGGATGTCTATGTGTTCCAGACTTCAGGCTCTAATTGACTGCAAAGGAATTGAAACCAAGTATTAAAAAGTGAAAGTTTGATTTATGATTGTTAACCTGTCCCATTTATTTTGGTCCCTTAAAAAGTGGGAGGCACATATACAAACTGTTGTAATTCCTACACCATTCACTTGATTTGGATGTAAATACCCTCAAAATAAAGCTGAAAGTCTGCAGTTAAAGAACATCTTGTTTGTTTCATTTCAAATCCATTGTGGTGGTGTATAGAGCCAAAAAGATTAAAATTGTGTTGATGTCCCAATATTTATGGACCTGACTGTATAAACCTCAGCGCTTTGTGAAATAAAATTTGCATAGTGTATAGCAAAGTCAATAGAAAAGCTGCAACCTACAATGTGCCCAAATACAAACACTTCCCAAAAAAAAAAATCAAAGACTGTAGATGCGCTACCTCTTCTAATGGTGATAAAAAATGCAAATCAGTATTGGAATATCATATACCAAATTACAATAGGTGTACATAAAAAGTCATATATGTGCTTAAGGGCAGATCACCCTATTATTATTTACAGCTACAGCTTTATACACATAATGTGCAAAAAAATACATAAATACAAAGTGTAAAGAGATGTTAACAAATTAAAGGTGCAAATAAATCATAAAAAATTCACAAATGTGAAATAGTGAGTCTACTGAAACCTGTTCACCGCTACTTCACTCTCCAATCACCGCAAAGTGACTTGTGCAATAAAAAGAGGTGACTAAATCCAAAAGTTCATCCAGATGATTTGCATCAATGTAAATCCACCACCACCTCTTAGCAGCAACTTCGCTATCCCTCCATCGCACCAGCGCAAACCCTTCAGTTACCAAAAGGTTTGGCCTCACAAAGCAGGCCAAAACATGTTTGTTTCTATCCTTCTAGCAGCGCCACATCACACTGGCTTTAGGTGGTAGAAGACTGTACTCCCTGTCACAGTGTCATATAGTGCAGCGATCTGATTTTTACCGATTGCTGTACTTGTGACACTTAATAAGTGTTAAGGTAGGTTACTAGTAGGCCTAGGTAGGTGTAAATACCCCCCCTTGCCCCCCCCCCATAAAGGTTTTAACCCCTTGATTGCCCCTTGTCACCTGTGATCACCGTATAAGTGTCACGGGTGACGCTAGCTAGCTAGATAGTTTTTTTCCCCATCTGATTACCCGCCGTATATTATTTTATATACCTTTTATAGGTTTTAACCCCCAATCGCCCAGCGGTGAGCCCAGTTAGGTTTTAGCGTGCGCTAGGGTCAGCGCAAACCCCAGGCAGGGCCAGTTAGTTAGGTACTCTGACACGCACACAAACATTAGATAGGTGTTAGATACTATTGCAGTATCTGATCAGATCAATATCTGCGATCTGATCAGATCTATATTAGCGTCCCCCTTAGATTTAGTGTTCTAAAAAATGCAGCATTAGCGGGATCAGCCCAGATAACTGCTAGCACCTGCGTTTAGCCTCTCTGCCCAGCCCTGCCCACCCAAGTGCAGGATCAATAGATCGCTTCTACTTGCAAAACACATATCTGCAGAGATCACACCCGATCCCTGCGAATTCTGACAGTGATTTTGGTAGCGACTTGACACAGGCTCTGACAACCAGGTGCACTTTTTTGCCTGTGAGTCTCACTTGTGTACCAATAAATTTAGAGACCATGTCTAATGCGAGGTACACTGGTGATGAGGCCTACATGATTGCGAGTATGACAGATGAGAGCGATGGGGAAGACTCACTGTCTGATTTAGACTCACCAATCGAGTTAGTATTCGACAGTGGCTCCATGACAGATAGCTCTGATGATTGGGTGGTCCCTGCTAAGGTCAGGCGTACCAGATCCCATTTAGCTGTCGCTGAGGTGCAAGAACCGCAGGGCTCTCACAGAGAGCCAATACTAGCGCTGCTACCCCTTCTGGTGACCTGGCAAGCACCAGCGGCCTAGTACATCCTGGTCATACAACCAGCACTGCAGTAACACTTGGTGACGTGGCGAGTCCCATAAGTGCAGTTCAAGCTGGTGTGGCTAGCACGAGTAATGTCCTGCAGCCACGAAGAACACAGGCCCGCAGAACCCATAGTGCCCTTCCTGACACGTTTGCAAACCCTAATTGGCAACCCACCACTGATGCAGCGCCCGTAATTCCCCCATTCACTGCCCAACCTGGAATTCAGGTGAATACAGTTGATTTTAGGGCCATTGATTTTTTTTCGCTGTATTTCACCGAAGATCTCTATAGATCTATTGTGGACCAAAGCAATTTATATGCTGGTCAATACATCGCCGCTAATCCCTATTTGTCACTTGCCAGAAATTGGAAACCAATTACGGTTTCCGAATTTAAGACCTTTCTGGGCCTCACCCTCAACATGGGCATACATAAACTACCTGAATTGTGGTTATATTGGTCCACTGACTCAATTCATCACATGTATGTCTACTCTGCTTCCATGGCCAGGACACGATACGAGCAGATTCTGCGGTTCATGCACTTCAGTGACAATCGACTCGATCGTCCGTATGGAGACCCTGAATTTGACCAGCTCTTCAAAATTCGGTCCCTCATAAACCACTTCAACCAGACGTTCGCAGCACATTTTATTCCCAACCAAGTTGTGTGCGTGGACCGGTCCCTGATTAAATTTGCTGGCCGTCTTGTTTTCAAACAGTACGTCCCCAATAAGCGTGCCAGATACGGGGTCAAGTTGTATAAGCTCTGTGACAGGGCCACAGGCTATACATGTAGTTTTATGGTTTATGAGGGCCAAGATAGCCGCATAGAGCTGGAAAGATGCCCAGACTACATGGGGAGTGCTGGCAAAATTGTGTGGAGCTTGGTGTCACCCTTATTCAGAAAGGGGTACCATTTGTATGTGGACAATTACTACACAAGCGTACCAGTTTTTAGTCACTTACTTGATCACCAAATTGGCGCATGTGGCACCGTGCGACCTAATCGCCGGGGCTTCCTCCAACGGCTGGTAGATTCCCGACTTAGTCGGGGGGGAGAGAACCTGCTTGAGATGTGGTAATTTGCTTGCGATGAAACAAAGGATGTTTTCGTTCTTTCCTCCCTTCATGCAGACACGGCTGTCAAAATTAGAACGGCGACTGGTATTGTGGAGAAACCCCTCTGTGTCCACCAATATAACCTTAATATGGGAGGGGTGGGCCTCAATGACCAGTTATTGGCGCCGTACTTAATTGCCCATAAATCCAGACCCTGGTACAAAAAAGTGTCTATTTACTTCTTTCAATTGGCTTTACTGAACGCTTTTGTGCTATACAAAGCGTCAGGACGGACTGGACCTCTCCTGCCATTCCAGGAAGAGACCATTGGAGCCCTTCTGTATCCAGATGGTTCTGCACCCCAAGTTCCCAATCCACATGCAGTGAGCCGGCTGCATGGATGGCATTATCCACATGCCATCCCTGGTACCCCTACCCAACGATACCCCAAAAAAGATGTCGTGTCTGCCGACGAAACGGATACAGGCATGACACCCGATATTATTGCCCCACCTGTTTGGACCAGCCTGGTCTCTGCATTGGTCACTGTTTCGAGCGCTACCATTCATTAGTTGAGTATTAGCGTAGGGAACAGCACTACATAGAAATAGGACACACTTTCACAGGGTCTCCAAAGATGTCACCGCATTTTTGGAGACCCTAACCTTTACTGTTCATTGTTGTAAAAAAAAAAAAGCGTACCAAAAAAAAAAAAAGTTATAAAAACCAAAAAAACAAAAACCAAAAACAGTTGTACGTTTTCTCTCTATTCTCTTTCTATTGCTCTCTCTATTGTTGTTTATGCATATCTGTAATGTTTTGTTGGTTTATTATAGTGGTTTTTTTTTTTTTTTGCAGGTATGCAATGTTTTTATGTAACATGCAATTATTTTTTTATTCTTAGCAGGAATATTATTTTTTTATGTGTTACCGTTTTTATTAATCTTTATTTAATTTGCAGGTACGCCAGCTGCATTGCTGATTTATTTAGGGGGACAGCAATAGCGTTTGCTCCCACCATATATAAAGCAGTGACTCCAGCGATGTTGGAGGTGATTTCACCACCACAGTTAAAAAAAGAGCAAATATACCGGAGAATAGGGGCAGTGGGTGGAAATTGGGGCGGATTGCCCCTATGCTCCGGTATAATTTTTTAAAAAAGTGGCTATGCCCACCATTAGAAGTGGGAGGATGAAGGGAGGTTTTCTAATGGTGGGCATACCCACCGATTGATTCATTTTTACATGAAAAAAAGAACATTACAATATATGCCCAACAAGGACCAGTGACATACTAGTATGTTGCTGGTCTTCTCAGGCTCTCCTGTCCCACTGGGGAAAGTGAGAATGCAGCTGGTGGTTCCGCCAGCTTACCATAGAGCTGATTGAAGACTAGAATGGCTCCAATCATCTCCATGGCCTAAGAAACCGGAGGCTATGAGCATTTTGTGACTTCGGTTTCGCCAGATATAAACAGCGCAATTGGGGAAGCATCTTATCAAACTGATTTTGCTGTGGTCAGATGCTTTAAGGGCTGGGGAAAGATCTAGTGTTTAGTAGACCCCAAATTTAAAAAAAAATCATAGGGGATATTTAAAATCCCTGTGATAAAAATAAAAATGATAAAAGAAAAAGATGAAAGGGACAGTGTAAAAATAAAATAAAAAGCAAAATGAATAATAAAAGAAAAAAAAATGCACCCCCTGCCCCCCCATGCACGTGCACAAATGTGGACGCAAGCATCAGTTTCGTGTCATAAAAGTAGAAAAAGAAAATAGTAAAAATAAAAATAGTGTCCCTAAAATTTATAGGGGATACTAAAAAAAAATTTAAACCCCAGATGATTTGTGATCTAGAAAGGGGTCGGGAATTTCGTAGACTGGTGTCGTTTTAGTCAAACTATTCTACGAAGGGGTTAACGCGACAAATATAGACCGCTTTGGCTTCAGTGTTTTACGAGTATCGGAGGCCAAAGAATCCGGTACCTCTACTAACCTCGGTAAGATCAGAAGTTAGTCGAGATACCATTCGACCGCCTTGGTGGTCGACGTAAGAGTGAAAGGGGTCACCCTGTCCTCTCGGAC
>BLSH010092656.1:376683-387615 GCA_018402905.1 Glandirana rugosa
ACATTTCACAAATATTAACCCCAGTCATCCCACTAAGGACTTTGCTAAGCCTCTGTGTCATTTCACTTACCTCTCCTCCTGGCAGTCAGCTGGTGGCCCGGATCTTCTGCCTCCTCTCCACAGGCTTAGTGGCAGGGCGAGCACCCAAAGAATGGAGGCTGGGTGGGTGGCAGCAGGACTCAGGAGCCCAGCACAGGTCTGAGCAGTGGATAGGTGGGCGGGGTGATGGGCGGATCCTCCCTCCGCTCTGTTGTGTCTCTGCTCTCCTGTGCTCACAGACAAGGAGAGGAGGAGGGATGGGAGCACTCTGGCTCTTCGGCGCCCCCACCTCTGTGGCGCCTGGGTGCAGTGCACCCCAGGCACCCGCCCAGGATCGGCCCTGCTCGGACCTGACACCCATAATGTGGTGGTGCACAACTCCTGTGACATCAGCAGAGAGCGGACTTTAGTCCACTCTCTGCTGAAAACGGGTCACAGGAGTGCAAGACAAATTGCACTCCTGTGACCCATAGAAGTATGGCCAAACAAGCTCATGCCATACTTCTCCTTTAAACCATATAGCCCTTTTTTGCTACTCTATCTATGAAATCTGCCGAGCACTTGAGCTCACCAGGAGTACTAATAACTTGCTCTTTCGGCAAATCATTGCTAATGGTGACCGTAAGTCCCAACTCTGTTACGCTTGCCAATCACTGGAACTCTGCGCATCTTAGGCAAGACCTGCGGGGCTGAATCAGCCCCTACCCACACCAGACTTGTCATGAGCTGATGACTTTTAGTTTGTAGCTTGACCCTATGGAAGAGCAAGATCGAGCTAGGCTGCACCAGAAGATGAAGGCCACGCTCATGGAAAACACACTTTTTCCTTCCTCTTAGTTACCACATGATGGTCCCTACCTGAGCACATGAACGTTTTTGTAATGTGGCAGGAGGTTCATACTGGAGCAAGGAAGGGGAAGCAAAGATATATTCAAGAAAGATACAGATTGACAGACAGGCAGTGTGCTAGTAAATGCACAACATTTGCACAAGAACATGAAATTGTACTCCCTCCTGAAAGAACATGAAGCAAGCCTGCCAGAACAATGTAAATGTGTCTCCCCCACCGCAGAAATGCAACTGGCCAGTCCACTAGGGGGCGCAGGACAAGATGGCATCGCGATTCTCTAGCTTTATCCAGCACAGCTAGATAAATCAGCCCAGAGGGCCATAAACAGCACTGAAACTCCTGGATTTGTACACCCCCCCATGCTCACAGACACGGTGTATGTCTTCTTCCAAGAAAAAAACGCAAGAATTCTCCTCAGAGATCGCTGATACACTATTTTCTGAGGGCAAGCGAGAGATACAGAATGGCACAAGATGGAGTCACCACCCCCTCTGCCTCTGTGAAGAAAACTTCAGGAACTTCTAAGCAGTCCTCTACTCCCATGGAAGCAGCAAACAGTGAGTACAGTGCCCCACTCACAAAATCTGATCTTGAGAATAGTCTGGAGATAATGTATAGCAAGCTGGCTTCTAAATCCCAGACAGAGCTTCATAAGACAGAGAGTGCTCTCTCACAGGAATTATCTGCCTTGGGCAACAGGACAGATAAGCTTGAAGTGGAGCAGAGAGCATGAGGCTCTGGGAGCTGCATTTACCCTGCTTCAGTCTCAAATTGAAAATTTCGACAATAGAAATAGAAGGAATAACGAGACTTAGAGGAATACCAGAAACCTATACAGATCTCATGTCTACAGTTAACCGTTTATTCAAATTTCTACTTTCACAATATGATGACACAGCATTTGTATGTGATCGTAGACCAAAACCACCCGCAGATAAACCTCCTAGAGACATAGTTCTCTGTATGAAGGACTTTCTCATAAAAGAGGAACTGCTTAGAGCTGCCAGAAATACCCCAAATATACTGATTGATGGGCACAGACTTCAATCGCATCCGTTATCGCTGGGGATTCCCATTCAAGTTAATCATTCCACATACCGGCTCTACATATATTGCTACATATATTGCTACTAACATTATGGAAGGCCAAGATATCCTAATTAAACTAGGATTATTGGATCCTGAAACAATTTCTCGCCCTCCAGCCTCTCCAAGGCTATCGCCATTGTGGCAAACACCTGCTTTGCAGAGAGGCAGACGCAGAATACGCAACAAAATAGGATAAGACCGCACCTTTTCACAGGAAATTAACTATTTGTCTTAACATTTAATAAAAGAAGACTATGAATGATCTAATCCCAGTTAAAAATGGCTATATCCCTACCGCTCAAGTTTTATATACCTCATATTTGAGAAGACTAATAACATGTTGATGTTCTGTGGGAGACACTGACATCTAGTGGAAGTTTGTAGAAATTCTTTTCCAGATCATTTTTACACAAGTTTCTGGAACAAGAAGCTGGATGTTACAGACAATCCTGGATATGTTATATCTCAAGATGGCTTGTATTGTGAGTTATTTCAACCCTCAATACTGGGCATGAAAACCCCCTTCCTGTCAAGGCCATTTTTCAGCTTTCAGCGCTATCACAATTTGAATGACAATTACTCAGTCATGCAACACTGTACCCATATGAAATTTGCGTCCTTTTTTTCACACAAATAGAGCTTTCTTTTGGTGGTATTTAATCACTAGTGGGTTATTTATTTTTTGTGCTATAAATAAAAAGATTTGAACATTTTGTGAAAAAATGCATTTTCTTTGTTTCTGTCATAAAATTTAGCAAATTAGTAATTTTTCTTCATAAATTTTGGCCAAAATTTACACTGCTACATATCTTTGATAAAAATAACCCAAATACGTGTATATTATTTGGTCCTTTTGTAAGTTATAGAGTCTAAAACCTTTGGTGCCAATCATTGAAAATTGATCACACCTGATATACCGACAGCCTATCTCATTTCTTGAGACCCTAACAAGCCAGGAAAGTACAAATACCCCCCAAATAACCCCTTTTTGGAAAGTAGACAGTCCAAGGTATTTAGTAGGAGGCATGGTGAATTTTTTGAAGTTGTAATTTTTTCCCACAATTCTTTGCAAAATAAAGATCTTTTTTTCCCCCCACAAAATTGTCATATATTAACAGGTTATTTCTCACACCCAGCATATGCATACTACAAATTACACCCCAAAACACATTCTGCTACTCCTGAGTATGGCGATATCACATGCCTGAGACTTTTTCACAGCCTGGCCACATGCAGGGAGCGCCATCAGGTATTCTAGAGACATAAATTACACATCTAATGTCATGACGACCTATCACATTTTTGTAGGCCCTGGAGCACCAGAACAATGGAATTGCCCACAAAATGACCCAATTTTGGAAAGCAAACACCCCAACGAATAATCTATGAGGCATAATGAGTCTTTTGAACATGTCATTTTTTTCCAGTAGTTTTTGGAAAATGTGGGGAAAAAATGTAACCGCATTTTTTTAACACAAAGTTGTCCATTTATATGATATTTCCAACACATACAAAGCAAAAATGACACCCCAAAATACATTCTGCTACTCCTCCTGAGTATGGGGATACCACATATGTGAAACTTTTACATAGCCTGGCTACATACAGAGGCCCAACATTGAACTAGCACCTTCAGGCGTTCTATGAGCATAAATTACACATCTCATTTCTCAACCACCTATTACACTTTTGAAGGTCCTGGAGCAACAGGACAATGTAATTGCCCACAAAATTACCCCATTTTGGAAAGCAAACACCCCAACATATAATCTATGAGGCATAATGAGTCTTTTGAATGTTTGGAAAATGTGGAAAAAAAATTAAAATGCTTTTATTTTTACACAAAGTTGTCCATTTATATGATATTTCCAACACATAGCATGTATGTAGCAAAAATGACACCCCAAAATACATTCTACTACCCCCCCTGAGTATGGCAATACCAAATGTGTGAGACCTTTACAGGTGATTTCAGTTTACTGATAGGTGATGACGGTCTCTGACAGGTGATTGGCGATGATCGCTGATGGGTGACTGGTGGAGGTCACTGATGGGTGACGGGTAAGTGGCGGTGGTCACTGATGGATAATGGTGTCTGGCGGTGGTCACTGATGCTTGACGGGTGTCTGGCGGTGGTCACTGATGGGTGAGGGTTGCTAGCGGTGCTCCCTGATAGGTGACGGGTGACTGGCGGTGGTCACTGATGGGTGACAGGTGACTGGCGGTGGTCACTGATGGGTGACGGGTGTCTGGCGGTGGTCACTGATGGGTGTCTGGTGGTGGTCACTGATGGGTGACGGGTGGGGGTCACTGGTGGGTGACTGGTGGAGGTCACTAATGGGTGCCGGGTGTCTGGCGTTAGTCACTGATGGGTGCCGGGTGTCTGGCAGTGGTCACTGATGGGTGACGGGTGTCTGGCGGTGGTCACTGATGGGTGACAGGCATCTGGTGGTGGTCACTGATGGGTGACAGGTCACGGTCACTGATGGGTGACTGGCGGTGGTCACTGATGGGTGACAGGCCATGGACGAATGGCGGTGGTCACTGATGGGTGACGGGTGATAGGCCAAAGTCAGTGATGGGTGACAGGCCACGGTCAGTGATGGGTGACAGGCCACAGTCACTGATGTGTGATGGTTGACACGCCACGGTCACTGATGGGTGACACGCCACGGTCACTGATGGGTGACACGCCACGGTCACTGATGGGTGATGGGCAGGGCTGGCCCAAGGCATTGTGCTGCCTGGGTCCAAGAATCAAATGCTGCCTTCCCCCCCAAAAAAACAAAGCCCACCAGAATGTCTGACGTCATTGCGCACACCACGATTACACAAGGGACGATTCCCGGGGGAAGATGCTCCACCTCCTCATAATCATCAGTTTTTATTACAGGTGGCAGTATGAGATGGAGAAATGCCGCCTGTAATGCTCCGCAAACTGATGACACACAATATTTCTGGAAACATTTTTTGGGTGTTAATTAGCCGTCCCTCTCAAAGTGCTGCCTGGGTCCAATGGACCCAACGGGGCCCATGGTAGGGCCGGTCCTGGTGATGGGTGACACGCCATGGTCACTGATGGGTGATAGGTGACACGCCACGGTCACTGATGGGTGACAGGCCACGGTCAGTGATGGGTGACGGGTGACAGGCCACGGTCAGTGATGGGTGACAGGCCACGGTCAGTGACGGGTGACATGCCACGGTCACTGATGGGTGACGGGTGACACCCCACGGTCACTGATGGGTGACAGGCCACGGTCAGTGACGGGTGACAGGCCACGGTCAGTGACGGGTGACAGGCCACGGTCACTGAAGGGTGACAGGCCACGGTCACTGATGGGTGACAGGTGACATGCCAAGGTCACTGACGGGTGACACGCCACGATCACTGATGGGTGACGGGTGACAGGTGCACTTTATGATGGCAGTCTGATGACAGGTGCACTTTATGATGACAGGTGCACTTTATGGGGGAAGATGTGGTGACTGTTGGGTGACAGGTGCATTGGGGGGGGCAGGGGTGATGTGACAGGTGTGTTTGTGCTTTACAGATCAGTAACTCACTGATCCTAGCTCTTCTCTCCTCACACTGGAAACTGTGAAAGAAGAGCTGGTAACAGTGAGTTACTGCTCTGTTTACATTACATGTGATCGGCTGTGAGTAGATCACAGCCTATCACAAGGTAACAGCCACCGGCGGCTGATACCAGTGTCAGTGACAGGCAGTGTTCCCTGGGAACACGCCGCCACCGACACTCAGCGCGCTCCCGATCTCGCACATGCGCCATGCAAATGGGGGCAGTACCATTTGTGATTAGCCAATGGCTGTTCACCCCAGTCATGACGTGGTGTGTGCCGGGGACACGCCGCCACCGACAGAGCCGGGATACAATAGCCGTTCCGCTCCGCCGTCATTTGACAGTGGGTGGACGGCAAGTGGTTAAATTTAACAGCTCGCATTTGAGACAAACTTCCTATGTTTTGACTATTATATGGTTCCTTATGTTTTCTACTTATAATCTTAGAATCCTGGACATCGGAAATTGAGCTTCCTTAAATAAAGGCCTAAAGACAATGTAGAATGACTATACTTCATACTTGTGATCACTTTTCAAATAGGATGGGAAGGATTATTACCACCTTTATCACAACAGTGACATCTAGTGTTGCTCCTTAACCACTTGCCGACGGCTGATCGGCAAATGACGGCGACAAAGTGGCTCTGTAACGCGAATCGCCGTCATACGACGGCGGCCGCGATACAGAGCCACTGTGAGCGCGCGCGCCGCCGGAGGCGCGCCCGCGCGCTCACTGTGTTCGGGGGGGCCAGGGAGCGGGTGCGGCGGCTTCGATTGCCGCCGGCCACCCGCGATGCCCCCCCCCGGAGTGAAGGAGCGGAGGTCCGTGTATGTAAACACGGACCTCCGCTCTGTGTGAGGGGGAAGGGCTGTGATCACAGCCTTCCTGTACGTGAAGGCTGTGACCACTTCCCTTCCCCAGATAGGCAGTCCCCCATACAGTTAGAACATGCCCAGGGATCATAGTTAACCCTTAGCGCGCCCCCTGCAGGTTAACCCCTTCACTGCCAATGGCAAAAAAATGTTTTTTTATATTTTTTTTTTGGATTTGTATTTTAGCAAAAAGTAAGAAATTTGGGTTTTTTTGCAAAATTGTCGCTCTTCTTTTGTTTATAGCGGCGATCAGAAATGACGCAGAGGTGATCAAATACCACCAAAAGAAAGCTCTATTTGTGGGAAAAAAAGGACGCAAATTTTGTTTGGGTACAACGTCGCACGACCGCGCAATTGTCAGTTAAAGCGACGCAGCGCCGAATCGCAAAAAGGGCTCCGGTCCTAAAGCTGGAAATCCTTCCGGGGCTGAAGTGGTTAAAGTGGATGTAAACCCGAAAAAAAATTTTTTACTAACCCTTCTAGCTTGTACAGGACAGGATTTCATGTGATCTTTGCCTAGTTTTATCACAAAGAGTTAATCCAACAATGAGTAAAGCTCTTATCTTTGTTCCCAGTGCTGTGTGACAGACAGGTGATTCTTATCTCATGCACTAGCATTCACTCCCCCACATCTCCCCTCCTCCCCTTTCTTCTCCAGGACTCCTAGGATTGGCTGTTCAACACCTCAGCATGAATCTACATGCTGAAGTCATGTGGTGTCTTTCCTTGCTTTTGACTGAATAATAGTGATCAATGGGCATTTTATACAACACAAGTTCAGTGTAATAAACAGGGAAGAGATTATTAGTCCAGTTCCTAACATGCCAGAAAAAAAAGACACACAGACAACTGATAAATTGCAGGGATTATTGTGCAGAGTGTGTGAAGTCACCTGCTCACATTTGCAACATTCATTTTGATCACAGTGATGTTATGTGGGGGGTGGGGTGGATGTCTCATATTTCATAGATTAGACACACAGCAAGTCCTATATTTTCCTGTACAGATATCACACTGAATAAAGAAATCCTCCTCTCCAGCCTGCACACCAATGTCTCCTCCCATCCCCACCTTTTACCCAAATCATAGAGGTGTAATCATGACCCAAACTTCTCCATCCTGTCATATCCCATATCCATCCATCACACTGTCATATCCCATATCCATTCAGGGCTGGTGCCTGTAGTTTTGTGTACATAGCCAAAGGTGCATTTTGAGAGACAGAAGAACAGGCTACGGCGCCCCCATAAAAGATACTGGTGAAAATAGAAAATACAAATGAAAATGTAGGAATTCAATTTTATAAACAATTTCTTTTTAACTTAGAGAATGTGGCCATTTCTCCTATCTGCACAGGTATTGCGGAGAAGTCCCTTTGCCTTTGGAGTGGGAGGAAAAGTGCCCTCTGAAGGTTGCAGTGAGTGGGTTTCCTAGTCTCACATCCCATTAGAAAGAATTAAATCATAATTATGTTTAAAATACTCTTTCAAAGTAATGTTTTTTAAATGTGTTTAAATTAATCTTTTATGTTATGTAATAAAGTTTTAATTTATGTATGGTGAAAATGTGGAGGCGAAGCGCCTACCTTAACAGGTTATTAATTGTTTATTGTTAATGAACTTTTTTTAATGAATTGGGTCTTTAAATGGTTATTAACCAATCCTAGAGCTTCTCCAACTATTTAAATGATCCATGATGACACAGTGGGCGTACTGCCTGATGACGTGTTCACCCTAGAACACGAAATGCATAGAAGCAACGCCTGTGTCTGACGTCAGTTCCTGGTGTCTGGTGGTTCCGACTTCCTGGTGAGCTGAGCGCACGCTGCGGGGATACACGTCCGGTAATCCTTACACACGCTGTGAGTACCTGTGCCGATCGGAGGGCACCAGCAAATGTGAGTGAAAAGCGCATATTCATTGACCCTTACTGTTTGTGGAAAGCGGAGTTATGCTATGTGAACCTTTATTGTTTTACATGAGCTGCTTGATTTGATGGTGAAGTGTGGAAGTTGCAAGTTCATCTCCTCATATCGTGTTCTAAGTGAGTGTTCCCTCTCCTTGTGAACCGCTGCTCAGCGGGTGAAGTTTTTTGGTGTGGATTTTTAGCAGAGGAATGTAATGGCTCGTACACACGGGACGACGATCGCGCGTACGACCATGTTGAATCGTACGTTGACGGTCGTATGTAGCCTACTGACATGCACACGACGGTCGTACATACAACTTGCGGCCGGCCGAACGTGATGATGCGAACGAGCGTATAATGAGGAAGTAGCGTCACCTTTTGGGCTCCTTCATCTAATTTCATGTTAGTTGAAGTGGACTTGGCGAATGCCTGTTTAGCACAATACAACTTTGTTGAACACAGCTGCTCTACACACGATACAACGGTCGTATGCGAGCTTGTTGACACGACCAAGTTTTCTAGTCTGCACATACAACTCCCACGAACGACCGTCGTATGTTCAACTGTTGAAAGCATGGCCACAGACGATCGATTCTGCATACAACGGTCGTGAGTACGACGTGTTGAACATGATCGTCGTCCCGTGTGTACGAGGCTTAAGAGGGAACCTCTAAGGATATTTGGTAGCAACAAATTTTTTTTCTCACCCTTTTTTTTGATGGACTTCATTTATGAATATCAATCACTGCAGTAGGACTATTTATGATTATTAATTTGTGCTGTAGACTACGGATTAATTGTTTTCATCACTTGATTTGTATCACATTGACATTTTTTGTGCTTATTCACTATATGTTGGCTTTGGGGTGGAATATTATTGTTTAAATATTGCTAAGTTCCAAAAATTTCTAAAAAAGTGTCTTTAGGATCCCAGCACTGGTTGTCAGGTGAGCGCCTTACACCTCCTCTCCTCTGCACTGGATCTGCACAAGTTTATCATGACCCAATTTTATTAGACTTTTTTATATGAAATGTAAATACTGCACCACCACTTTGAAATGCACATATATTAATAATAATAATAATACGCTGGCAAGGTGCATTCCCCATCCTGGGTGGACGTCATATGGCGTCCTCCCGTTTTCGCCGCTCTGCGGGCCCCCGCATCACGGCGACCAGGGATTGGACGTGTCCCTCGGGACTCAGCCCATCCCAGATCGGGGTAAAGAGCCAATAAAACTGTCTCTTTACCACGTGACCGGCTGTGTCCTATCACAGCCAGTCACTTCCGATATTTACAGGCATCCACGCCGCTCGGGCTTGAGGCTTGTGCCCCGGACAAAGCCCAGCCACGATCTGAGTAAAGAGCCAATGAAATTGGCTCTTTACCACGTGACTGACTGGGCCCAATCACAGCCGGCCACATGACGTAAACAAACCACGGTAACAAGCTTGTTACCATTCACAGTACACACCAAGCACACGGATTCCCCCCCACCGGTAATAAAGAGGACCTGTCACCACCCCATCAAAGTACCTGTCACAGCCCATCAAAGTACATGTCACCTGCCCATCAACGTACCCGAGTACCTGTCACCTGCTCATCAGAGTACCCGAGTACCTGTCACCTGCCCATAAACGTACCCGAGTACCTGTCACCTGCCCATCAATGTACCTGTTGCCATCTCATCAGAGTACCCAAGTACCTGTCACCATCTCATCAGAGTACCCAAGTACCTGTCACCATCTCATCGGAGTACCCGAGTACCTGTCACCAATCCATCAGAGTACCCTAGTACCTATCTGCAGCCCATCAGAGTACCTGAGTACCTGTCACCAGCCCATCAGAATACCGAGCACCTGTCACCAGCCCATCAGAATACCCTAGTACCTGTCACCTGCTCATCAGAGTACCCGAGTACCTGTCACCAGCCCATCAGAGTACCCTAGTACCTGTCACCAGCCCATCAGAGTACCCTAGTACCTGTCACCAGCCCATCTGAGTTCCCGAGTACCTGTCACCAGCCCATCAGAGTACCTGTCACCAGCCCATCAGAGTACCCAAGTACCTGTCACCAGCCCATCAGAGTACCCGAGTACCTGTCACCAGCCCATCAGAGTACTCTAGCACCAATCTGCAGCCCATCAGAGTACCCAAGTACCTGTCACCATCTCATTAGAGTAACTGAGTACCTGTTACAAGCCTATCTGAATACCCTAGTACCTGTCACCAGCCCATCAAATTACCCGAGTACCTGTCTCCAGCCCATCAGAGTACCATAGTACCTGTGACCAGCCCATGCCTCATAAAATATATATTGTGGTGTTTACTTTCCAAAATGGGGTAATTTTGTGGGTAATTCCACTGTCCTGGTGCTCCAGGACCTTCAAAAGTGTGATAGATTGGAATGAAATTAGATGTGTAATTTATGCTCTTAGAACGCTTGAAGGTGCTACTTCAATGCTGGACCTCTGTATGTGGCCAGGCTGTGTAAAAGTCTCCATGAGTCAATGAGATTACTCTACCACTGTCCATGAACCCATGAGACTACCCGACGTCTAACCACGATCTCATGAGACTACCCGACCACT
>BLSH010092656.1:391343-402976 GCA_018402905.1 Glandirana rugosa
TTCACTAGATGTCCTCCTCACACCTCGCTATGAGGTTTCTATCCTTCGCTACATGTCCTCCTCTTACCTCGCTAAGAGTCTTGTATCCTTCAGTATCGCTCCATACTCCTCCTGTACATCACTTTCTCTCTTCTAAGTATCGCTTCATACTCCTCCTGTACATCACTTTCTCTCTTCTAAGTATTGCTTCATACTCCTCCTCCCGTACATCGCTTCCTATCTTCTGAGAATCGCTCCATACTCCTGTACATTGCTTCCTATCTTCTGAGAATCGCTCAATACTCCTCCTGTACATCACTTCCTATCTTATGAGAATCGCTCCATACTCCTCCTGTACATCGCTTCCTATCTTCTGAGAATTGATCCACACTCCTCCTGTACATCGCTTCCTATCTTCTGAGAATCGCTCCACACTCCTCCTGTACATCACTTCCTATCTTCTGCGCATCGCTCCACACTCCTCCTGTACATCACTTCCTATCTTCTGAGAATCGCTCCACACTCCTCCTGTACATCACTTCCTATCTTCGGAGCATCGCTCCATACTCCTCCTGTACATCACTTCCTATCTCCTGAGTATCGCTCCACACTTCTCCTGTACATTGCTTCCTATCTTCTGAACATTGCTCCACATTCTTCCTGTACATCACTTCCTATCTTCTGAGAATCGCTCCATACTCCTCCTGTACATCGCTTCCTATCTTCTGAGCATCGCTCCACACTTCTCCTGTACATCACTTCCTATCTTCGGGGCATCGCTCCATACTCCTCCTGTACATCACTTCCTATCTACTGAGCATCGCTCCATACTCCTCCTGTACATCACTTCCTATCTTCTGAGCATCGCTTCACACTTCTCCTGTACATCGCTTCCTATCTTCGGAGCATCGCTCCATACTCCTCCTGTACATCACTTCCTATCTTCTGAGTATCGCTCCACACTCCTCCTGTACATCACTTCCTATGTTCTGAGAATCGCTCCATTCTCCTCCTGTACATCGCTTCCTATCTTTGGAGTATCGCTCCACACTCCTCCTGTAGATCACTTCCTATCTTCTGAGCATCACTCCATACTCCTCCTGTACATCATTTCCTATCTTCTGAGTATCGCTTCACACTCCTCCTGTACATCACTTCCTATCTTCTGAGTATCGCTTCATACTCCACGCTATTTTTTCACTTATGTCACAAAAAAATAAAAAACCCAGTGGTGATTAAATACCACCAAAAGAAAGCTCTATTTGTGTGAAAGGAAATGATAAAAATGTTGTTTGGGTACAGTGTTGCATGACTGAGTAATTGTCATTCAAAGTGTGAGAGCACTGAATGCTGAAAATTGGTCTGGGATGGACAATTGGATCTCTTCTGAGTATCGCTCCATACTCCTCTTGTACAACGCATCCTATCTTCTGAGTATCGCTCCATACTCCTCCTGTACATCACTTTCTCTCTTCTAAGTATCGCTTCATACTCCTCCTGTACATCACTTTCTCTCTTCTAAGTATTGCTTCATACTCCTCCTCCCGTACATCGCTTCCTATCTTCTGAGAATCGCTCCATACTCCTGTACATTGCTTCCTATCTTCTGAGAATCGCTCAATACTCCTCCTGTACATCACTTCCTATCTTCTGAGCATCGCTTCACACTTCTCCTGTACATCGCTTCCTATCTTCGGAGCATCGCTCCATACTCCTCCTGTACATCACTTCCTATCTTCTGAGTATCGCTCCACATTCCTCCTGTACATCACTTCCTATGTTCTGAGAATCGCTCCATTCTCCTACCGTACATTGCTTCCTATCTTCGGAGTATCGCTCCACACTCCTCCTGTAGATCACTTCCTATCTTCTGAGCATCACTCCATACTCCTCCTGTACATCATTTCCTATCTTCTGAGTATCGCTTCACACTCCTCCTGTACATCACTTCCTATCTTCTGAGTATCACTCCATACTCCACGCTATTTTTTCACTTATGTCACAAAAAAATAAAAAACCCAGTGGTGATTAAATACCACCAAAAGAAAGCTCTATTTGTGTGAAAGGAAATGATAAAAATGTTGTTTGGGTACAGTGTTGCATGACTGAGTAATTGTCATTCAAAGTGTGAGAGCACTGAATGCTGAAAATTGGTCTGGGATGGACAATTGGATCTCTTCTGAGTATCGCTCCATACTCCTCTTGTACAACGCATCCTATCTTCTGAGTATCGCTCCATACTCCTCCTGTACATCACTTTCTCTCTTCTAAGTATCGCTTCATACTCCTCCTGTACATCACTTTCTCTCTTCTAAGTATTGCTTCATACTCCTCCTCCCGTACATCGCTTCCTATCTTCTGAGAATCGCTCCATACTCCTGTACATTGCTTCCTATCGTCTGAGAATCGCTCAATACTCCTCCTGTACATCACTTCCTATCTTCTGAGCATCGCTCCACACTCCTCCTGTACATCACTTCCTATCTTCTGAGAATCGCTCCACACTCCTCCTGTACATCACTTCCTATCTTCTGAGAATCGCTCCATACTCCTCCTGTACATTGCTTCCTATCTTCTGAGAATCGCTCCACACTCCTCCTGTACATCACTTCCTATCTTCTGAGCATCGCTCCACACTTCTCCTGTACATCACTTCCTATCTTCTGCGCATCGCTCCACACTCCTCCTGTACATCACTTCCTATCTTCTGCGCATCGCTCCACACTCCTCCTGTACATCACTTCCTATCTTCGGAGTATCGCTCCACACCCCTCCTGTACATCACTTTCTATCTTCTGAGCATCGCTCCACACTCCTCCTGTACATCACTTCCTATCTCCTGAGTATTGCTCCACACTCCTCCTGTACATCGCTTCCTATCTTCTGAGCATCGCTCCACACTCCTCCTGCACATCACTTCCTATCTTCTGAGAATCGCTCCATACTCCTCCTGTACATCGCTTCCTATCTTCTGAGCATCGCTCCACACTTCTCCTGTACATCACTTCCTATCTTCGGAGCATCGCTCCATACTCCTCCTGTACATCGCTTCCTATCTTCTGAGTATCGCTCCACACTCCTCCTGTACATCACTTTCTGTCTTCTAAACATCGCTCCATATTCCTCCCGTACATCACTTCCTATGTTCTGAGAATCGCTCCATACTCCTCCTGTACATCGCTTCCTATCTTCTGAGCATCGCTCCACACTTCTCCTGTACATCACTTCCTATCTTCGGAGCATCGCTCCATACTCCTCCTGTATATCACTTCCTATCTTCTGAGCATCGCTCCACACTTCTCCTGTACATCACTTCCTATCTTCGGAGCATCGCTCCATACTCCTCCTGTACATCACTTCCTATTTTCTGAGAATCGCTCCATACTCCTCCTGTACATCGCTTCCTATCTTCTGAGCATCGCTCCACACTTCTCCTGTACATCACTTCCTATCTTCGGAGCATCGCTCCATACCCCTCCTGTACATCACTTCCTATCTTATGAGTATCGCTCCACACTCCTCCTGTACATCACTTCCTATCTTCTGAGAATCGCTACAAACTCCTCCTGCATATCACTTCCTATCTTCTAAGTATCGCTCCATACTCCTCCTGTACATCGCTTCCTATCTTCGGAGTATCGCTCCACACTCCTCCTGTAGATCACTTCCTATCTTCTGAGCATCACTCCATACTCCTCCTGTACATCATTTCCTATCTTCTGAGTATCGCTTCATACTCCTCCTGTACATCGCTTCCTATGTTCTGAGCATCGCTCCACACTTCTCCTGTACATCACTTCCTATCTTTGGAGCATTGCTCCATACTCCTCCTGTACATCACTTCCTATCTTCTGCGCATTGCTCCACACTCCTCCTGTACATCGCTTCCTATCTTCTAACTATTTCTCCATACTCTTCCTGTACATCGCTTCCTATCTTCTGAGCATCGCTCCATACTCCTCCTGTACATCACTTCCTATCTTCTGAGCATTGCTCCATACTCCTCCTATACATCACTTCCTATCTTCGGAGTATTGCTGCATACTCCTCCTGTACATCACTTCCTATCTTCGGAGTTATCGCCCCATACTACTCCTGTACATCACTTCCTATCTTCTAAGAATCGCTCCACACTCCTACTGTACATCGCTTTCTATCTTCTGAGAATCGCTTCATACTCCTCCTGTACATCACTTCCTATCTTCTGAGCATAGCTCCACACTCCTCCTGTACATCACTTCCTATCTTCTGAGCATCGCTCCACACTCCTCCTGTACATCGCTTCCTATCTTCTAAGTATCACTCCATACTCCTCCTGTATATCACTTCCTATCTCCTGAGAATCGCTCCACACTCCTACTGTACATCGCTTCCTATATTCTGAGAATTGCTCCATACTCCTCCTGTACATCACTTCCTATCTTCTGAGAATCGCTCCATACTCCTCCTGTACATCACTTCCTATCTTCTGAGCATCGCTCCACACTTCTCCTGTACATCACTTCCTATCTTCGGAGCATCGCTCCATACTCCTACTGTACATCACTTCCTATCTTCTGGGAATCGCTCCAAACTCCTCCTGTACATCACTTCCTATCTTCTGAGAATCGCTCCATACTCCTCCTGTACATCGCTTCCTATCTTCGGAGTATCGCTCCACACTCCTCCTGTAGATCACTTTCTATCTTCTGAGCATCACTCCATACTCCTCCTGTACATCATTTCCTATCTTCTGAGTATAGCTCCATACTCCTCCTGTACATCACTTCCTATCTTCTGCGCATCGCTCCACACTCCTCCTGTACATCACTTCCTATCTTCTGCGCATCGCTCCACACTCCTCCTGTACATCACTTCCTATCTCCTGAGTATCGCTCCACACTCCTCCTGTACATCGCTTCCTATCTTCTGAGCATCGCTCCACACTCCTCCTGCACATCACTTCCTATCTTCTGAGAATCGCTCCATACTCCTCCTGTACATCGCTTCCTATCTTCTGAGCATCGCTCCACACTTCTCCTGTACATCACTTCCTATCTTCGGAGTATCGCTCCACACTCCTCCTGTAGATCACTTTCTATCTTCTGAGCATCACTCCATACTCCTTCTGTACATCATTTCCTATCTTCTGAGTATAGCTCCATACTCCTCCTGTACATCCCTTCCTATCTTCTGAGCATCGCTCCACACCTCTCCTGTACATCACTTCCTATCTTCGGAGCATCGCTCCATACTCCTCCTGTACATCACTTCCTATCTTCTGAGTATCGCTTCACACTCCTCCTGTACATCACTTCCTATCTTCTGAGCATTGCTCCATACTCCTCCTGTACATCGCATCCTGTCTTTTAAGTATTGCTCCACACTCCTCCTGTAGATCACTTTCTATCTTCTGAGCATCACTCCATACTCCTTCTGTACATCATTTCCTATCTTCTGAGTATAGCTCCATACTCCTCCTGTACATCCCTTCCTATCTTCTGAGCATCGCTCCACACCTCTCCTGTACATCACTTCCTATCTTCGGAGCATCGCTCCATACTCCTCCTGTACATCACTTCCTATCTTCTGAGTATCGCTTCACACTCCTCCTGTACATCACTTCCTATCTTCTGAGCATTGCTCCATACTCCTCCTGTACATCGCATCCTGTCTTTTAAGTATTGCTCCACACTCCTCCTGTAGATCACTTTCTATCTTCTGAGCATCACTCCATACTCCTTCTGTACATCATTTCCTATCTTCTGAGTATAGCTCCATACTCCTCCTGTACATCCCTTCCTATCTTCTGAGCATCGCTCCACACCTCTCCTGTACATCACTTCCTATCTTCGGAGCATCGCTCCATACTCCTCCTGTACATCACTTCCTATCTTCTGAGTATCGCTTCACACTCCTCCTGTACATCACTTCCTATCTTCTGAGCATTGCTCCATACTCCTCCTGTACATCGCATCCTGTCTTTTAAGTATTGCTCCACACTCCTCCTATACATCACTTCCTATCTTCGGAGTATCGATCCAAACTTCTCCTGTACATCACTTCCTATCTTCAGAGTATCGCTCCATACTCCTCCTGTACATCACTTCCTATCTTCAGAGTATCGCTCCATACTTCTCCTGTACATCACTTCCTATCTTCTGAGAATCGCTCCACACTCCTACTGTACATCGCTTCCTATCTTCTGAGAATCGCTCCATACTCCTCCTGTACATCACTTCCTATCTTCTGAGCATCGCTCCACACTCCTCCTGTACATCACTTCCTATCTTCTGAGCGACGCTCCACACTCCTCCTGTACATCACTTCCTATCTTCTAAACATCGCTCCACACTCCTCCTGTACATCGCTTCCTATCTTAATAAGTCAGTGGACAGTGTCAGTAGGGCAATGGATGTTGTCAGTAGAGTAGTGGAGGGTGTCAGTAGAGCAGTGGAGGGTGTCAGTAGGACAGTGGTGGGTGTCAGCAGAGCAGTGGATGGTGTCAGTAGGACAGTGGACGGTGTCAGTAGAGCAGTGGACGGTGTCAGTAGAGCAGTGGACGGTGTCAGTAGAGCAGTGGACAGTGTCAGTAGGACAGTGGACGGTATCAGTAGGGCAGTGGACGGTGTCAGTAGGACAGTGGACGGTGTCAGTAGAGCAGTGGACGGTGTCAGTAGGACAGTGGAAGGTGTCAGTAGGACAGTGGACGGTGTCAGTAGGACAGTGGACGGTGTCAGTAGGGCAGTAGACGGTGTCAGTAGGACAGTGGATGGTGTCAGTAGGGCAGTGGATGGTGTCAGCAGGGCAGTGGACGGTGTCAGTATTTTTTTTTACAATGTAATTTGTTCATTTTTTATCACAATCCTTATCTCGCTAGGGTGGGGGGAGGTGTCAGTAGTTTTTATTTATTTAATTTTTTACAATTTAATTTTTTTATCATTTTTTTAATTTTTATTGCAATTTTTTTTTATCTGCCGCCAACATCTCCCCTTTGGAGCAGAGAAAGGGTCTGAAGACACAAATTCCCCAGTCCCGTTCTCTGCATTGAAGATTAATGGACAGCGGCTGCCGTCCATTCATAAGCTGAAGCAGAGGGACACACAGATCACTCTGCTCAGCTATCACAGCACATAGGAGCGCTCTGTAACGAACGCTCTCTATGTCCCATTCAGACAAGGAGGGGGCCGGTAAATTACTTATTTACTGACCCCTCTCCCTCCGCTCGCCATCCATACCCCCCCGGAGGAGAGGAGAGAAGCCGGCTGCGGGGGAGGAGGGGGGAATGGAGGAAGACACAGCAGCTGGATGAGGGCATGGAGGGGGGCTAGAGAAGCAGGAAGGGGGGGTGGTGAAGGAGAACACGGGGGCTGGAGGAGGAGGGGACCAGGGACAGTCGGATATGATCGGTGCAGGGGGGGACAGTTGCACACACCGATCTCCCTGCATAGGTTTTCATCATCATCTCTCCATCCCGCAGCTGTCTGCTGAGTAGCCATGCAGGGAGATCGATGCTCACAGTTGTCCCCCACAGCACCGATCATCTCTGACTGCCAATGTTGTGTCAATGTTGTGTGCAGGAGACACAAGGGGCTGTGAGCACTTTCTGCTTCTGCCCAGAACGCTCTCTGTCCCCTGTGCATGCTGCCAGCACAAGGGGAGGATAATGGTGGGCGGGAGCCTGGTGACATCAAGGTTCTGCCCACCTGGCACCGCAGATGCGACCCGCCCACGAAAATCTGAGTTTTGCGGGGCTCCGTGCTCTAAAGGGGGTGACATCTGGAAGGTGAGATGTCACTAGGCAGGCTTCTATATACCATATAACAGCTTTCCAATAATGCCATTAGTTCAGAATACTCTGTGGTGGGTTTATATCCACTTTAAGTCACACATATGCATTATTTTTATTTTTTCAATTTTTCCTTACATCCAGGTTTTACAACCAAGGAAACAAAAACTAAAGATAATTTATCCATCAAAGTATGGTTAAATACCAAAGGACGTCATTTTTCTTGGTTGCTGCTGAAAACACTTTTTTTTTTTTTTGATAAGTTAAATTCAAGTTTACCCTTTGAGGACTAATACGGTTTTAATATACTTTATTTATATCTGTTTGTTAGATACAGGTTGCTGAGTTCTTGACTATAATTTCTGATTTCAACATCTCAACTTATGATCCTATAGACTATATTTGATCTAGAGGGGTGAGGATCTCCGTGAAGACTTCTCTTATTCCAATCCATTTTTTCTATAAGCGGTCAAATTACTGTGTCTATAACATTTAATGATAATTTTCTTTTTCTGTGCTGGTGCATAGCGTTCCCACTCCATTTGCTTCATGGTATTTAGACCTAACTTAATAGACAGACTTAGCTGGCGGTTCTTTGTTAACCACCTCTTCCTTTGCTGCTTCTATCTGTCTGGTCTAAATATATCAAGTGAGCAGTTTAAGAGAAATGTGATTCTCATTGGATTAATTCTTACTTCAGTTATCTCTATGGTAACTGATCCAATACATTTTTTGTACAATTTCTATTTTCTTTATTTGTTTTTGATTTCACTTTCTATTTTTTACTGTTCTGATCAATTTTTGTATGGGTATAAATTATGATCTCATTCAGTAACTATGCAAAATATACACAGATATTTTATAATAGCTATTATGTCCAGGTTTGTCTGGTTTATGTATGTTATGTATCCTGGTCAATTTGATAAACACCTACAGATATACAGATGAATGTGAGATGCATATCACGCAATGTTCAGGGATTCAACTCGCCAAACAAAAGAAAGAAGACCTTTCACCATTATAAACGTCTAGGGGCCAAAATTATATTACTTCAGGAAACCCACTTTGCTGAATCTAGCCATCCTAAATTTTTTCACGAGGCGTACAATCAAGCCTTTTACACACTTTTTTGCTGCAAGAGGTATACAGAGACAATGAAAGTAGATTTCTAATTCTTAAAGGCTGTATTTTAGGCCGTGAACTCATAATAGCAAACATTTATGCCCCAAGTGATGCATCTTCTACATTTTTCCATACTTTTCTAGATATCCTAGAGAAATGCCATTCACCTCATATTATACTTTAGAAACATCTAAACATCTCGCAAACCCAGCGGCGACTGTGCCCCTGTTCACTACTCTTTAGCTGCTAGGGGCACTGATCCTCCACAGATGTGCCTGCTTATTTCTTTGTACATGTGAGTTGCCCAATGTACATTTGTGTTCTTGTAATAAATGTCTTACACATCTGCACCCAGAGGTGCCTTCTCTCTTGTGTTTCTACAGTATCTGAAAATGGCTTCTTTCCTAGGAGTGCTGCCCTGCATGTAGACTTTGGACTTACCTGTCTAGGATTTTATGGTACATACGAGACTCAGAGCCTGGCCTTGCGCCTATCACTTGTTTATTTCATATTATACTTGGTGAAGATTTTAACATGGTTGCCCATCCCCTTTTGGATAGAATTAACTCTTGTTCATTATCCAAAGTATTCCCTAAATTTTTTACCAAAAAAACTCCAAGATTTGCAATTAACAGATACATGGAGATCCCTGAATATTGGTGCTAGAGAATACACTATTTATACTAATCCACACAACTCCTCAGCAAGACTTGACTATATATTCTGTACAACAATTATTTTAGCTAATTCCATCTCTGCAGGCATCTACAACTGTGTTTGATCTGAACACCATATTATGTCATATGTTACCAAATTTATAGGCCTATCCCCGACTCCATATTTGTGGAGATTAAATGCATCTTTACTGGCTGACCCAATAGTAGAACAAGACCTTTCTAATACCCTGGATGAATTCTTTCATCTTAACCCAATATGAAAGGCAAGCTAATAAGTATAGCGGCAGCTAGGAATAAAGAATGCATTAAAAAAATACAACTCTTCACAAAAGAATTAGATAAACTCTATAAAACCCCACAAACTTTTACATAACCAGGATACTAGAAACACCATCAATCAAAAAAGATCCAAATTAAATAATATACTCTCTGATAATGTGGACAAGGCATTAAGATACTCTAAAGCAAAATGTTTACTATATGGCAACTCAGCCTCCACAGTGTGTGCCAGAAAACTCAGAATATAAAACCCCCACATATCTATAAACTAAATACATATACTCATCAATATATTATAAGAAATTCTCTCCCTCCTTAACCCCTAAATTAACACAACCATATATTACAAGGTAACAATTTTCCAGAAGAGATGTTACTGGGTAACATGTCCCTCCTTCCCAAACCTAATAAGGACTTGGCCCATCCTCAAAAGTGTAGACCAATTTCGGTCATCAATAATGACCTCAAAATTTTTTGTAAAATTCTTTCAGATAGACTGGCTAGTATTATTCCCAACTTGATATCCCCTAATCAGGGCCATAGATATTTTTTTTGCTCTGGGGGGGGGTTCAGCAGCAAGTACTAAATAAAACAAATTCCGCCAAATTCATAAAGACTGGGAAGAGGAAAAGTGATGTGTTGCTCATAGTAAGCAATCACATCCTTAATTCTATTTTCTCACATCCTCTTGAAAATTTAACCTGATTTCAGTTTTGCCTTCTTCCAGTTTTTATGAACATTGCCCAGTGAGGCTGGCTATTGTCCATTCTAAAGCCTGGTACACACTGTATGTTCTTCTTCTTTCAGCCCTGAATGAAAAAAACCTGAAATATCACTGTACTAACACATGCAGTGTTAGTACAGTGATCTCCCCCGCTGTGCTATTGTGTTCTGACCCAACCAGAACACACCAGTCAGTGCTCTTAGCCATTGGACCACCTACCACAGGGTAGTGCACTGTAATAGACAATCTTACTAGGCAGGTGCAAAGGGGCACCTTCTTGTGGAAAGCAGCACACTCACTGTTTTTTTTTTTATGTTAACCCAGCATACCAGGCAAGAGAAGTGGTACTGTGCAGAGTCCATACATACAAAACATACCTCCCAACTTTTGAACTTGAGAATGAGGGACATGTAAGGGAAGTAGTGGTCTGTGGCACGCGTAGCGCACCGCTGAAAAAAGTGGGTGTGGCCAAACATGATAGTGGTGGCAGCGCAAGGGTCATGGTTAAATAAAACCTGAGCGTTGTCTGTTTCACAATTTAAATCTGTATTTGTGACATATATCCTTTTCGTATATTGTCATGATATTATGTATTTTATATACTTTATAAAATAAAACCTAAGCTTCCTTTGTACCTATAAAATGATTTGATTGCTGTGCCACAAGCTAGAGTCTCAGGGATACATATAAACCTCAAAAGGATCACTAAGGCACATGAAAGGCAGCAAGGAAGGGTCACTATGGCACATAGAAGGCAGGAAGGATCACTATGGTACATGAAAGGCAGGAAGGAAGGATCACTATGGCACATAGAAGACAGGAAGGAAGGATCACTATGGTACATGGAAGGCAGGAAAGATCACTATGCCACATGGAAGGCAGGAAATATCACTATGGTACATGGAAGGCAAGAAGGATCACTATGGTACATGAAAGGCAGGAAGGATTACTATGGTACATGGAAGGCAGGAAGGATCACTGTGGTACATGGAAAACAAACTAGAAAGGAGGGAAGATACACGGTATCACTAGGAAGAACAAAAGGTACATGGTGTCACTAGGAAGGACGGAAGGTACATGGTAT
>BLSH010092656.1:441902-452737 GCA_018402905.1 Glandirana rugosa
TCTGGCTACAGTCTGTGTCCTGTATAAAATCCCTGTGTCCTGGCTACAATACCTGTGTTCTGGCTACAGTCGGTGTCCTGTATAAAATCCCTGTATCCTGGCTACAATACCTGTGTTCTGGCTACAGTCTCTGTGTCCTGTATAAAATTCCTGTGTCCTGGCTACAATACCTGTGTTCTGGCTACAGTCTCTGTGTCCTGTATAAACTCCCTGTGTCCTGGCTACAATACCTGTGTTCTGGCTACAGTCTGTGTCCTGTATAAAATCCCTGTGTCCTGGCTACAATACCTGTGTTCTGGCTACAGTCGGTGTCCTGTATAAAATCCCTGTATCCTGGCTACAATACCTGTGTTCTGGCTACAGTCTCTGTGTCCTGTATAAAATTCCTGTGTCCTGGCTACAATACCTGTGTTCTGGCTACAGTCTCTGTGTCCTGTATAAACTCCCTGTGTCCTGGCTACAATACCTGTGTTCTGGCTACAGTCTCTGTGTCCTGGCTACAATCCCTGAGTTCTGGCTACAATTCCTGTGTTCTGGCTCCCTGTCCCTGTGTTCTGGCTACAATTCCTGTGTTCTGGTTGCTGCATTTGCCACCCTAGGCTTATACTCGGGTCAATAACTTTTCCCAGTTTTTTGTGGTAAAATTAGGTGCCTCGGCTTATATTCGGGTCAGCTTATACTCGAGTATATACGGTATATGGCTAGGCAGAAATTCTGATTTCTCGAAGTTCATTTTAAATTCGAGATCAGGCCGAATTTCCGTACTTCAGACATCAATACTGGTAAGGTGATCTGGGGATTGGAGAGGTAGAACAACAAGTCATCTGCATATGCAGACAACTTATGTTCGGATGTACCAATACAAATTCCCTTCACATCTGGATTGGCCCTTATGGTTTGGAGGAAAGGTTCTAATACAAGGGCGAATATAAGTGGTGACAATGGGCACCCTTGCCTAGTCCCATTACATATCGTAAGGGGTTCAGAGAGGACCCCGTTTACTTTAACACGTGCCGAGGTGTCACCGTATAAGGATTCTACCCAGCCTAACATGCGAGTCCCAAGGCCCCATCTCTGTAACACCGAAAGCATATAGACCCAATTAACCCTGTTGAAGGCTTCGGCATCCATAGAGAGAACAACACAAGGGGTCCGGTTTGGGCTGTTTTGCGCCCAGTGCAGAAAGCCCATGTTTATTTAAAAGAAAGTTCAAAACAACAATCAAAAGGGTTTCCCTTGCAGGGGGTTGTCACCATCAACATCCAGAAATCATAGACTCAGCCTCAGCAATCAGTAGAGCTCCTGGCTATAACTATCAGTAGCCCTCCTAGCTATAACGATCACTGTATCCAGCCCTCCTGGCTGGTAAGCAATCCGCTGATCGTGGTCGTGGGTCATCTCTGCTTCCTTGCAGACGTGGTAGACCTGGCTGCCTCCTGCAGCCTTAGACCCCTGGAGACCGCCTGTCTCCCTCTCTGGATCTGTCTCCCAGTGTGTGTGACACAGAACCCTGGTCCTGACTTCTCTTATCAGGCCCCCACCCAGCTGGGTAGGTCACAAACTTCGGACCCAGGACTGGGGATTTCATCCCACCCAGTTCGCTGCAAAATCTCTGGGCTCCAGGTCCCGAATCTGACTTTTTGAAGAATTGAGGAAATTGCAAAGTCTGTTTCCTCCCAAATGCGCAAATCCCCTGGAGCCCCTCAACCCCTCAGTTTGAGAATCCTGGGTCATCCTGCTGATGGGGTACCACACTACCACAAGAGGTACAGAAGAGAAAGATTTCAGTGAAGTGCACGCATGAGTCCATGCAAGGTGCACCGCGGGATCCCACACCATTACTGGAAGTGAGGTAGTGGTGATACGCAGGGCAAGGGCTCTGCATGTCCCTCCTAATTGCACAAGTGGCCCTGGTGATGTATATTACATCGAGAGAGTTTCAGTTCAGTCGTCTTTTCGGGTAAAGGTACCACATGTGTAAGCATGGGAGCATGGAGGATGTAACATCCACCTGCCCTACAAGCTTGAGCTTGGAAAAAGAGGGAGGGTGGGGTCCTAGGATGTCTCTAGACTAAAATAGTCGGGAACACTGTGTTGCCTCCCCAATAACGAATTTGCAAGAAGAAAGGCCCACAGGGATTTGACGCAGCACAGGGTTCCCACAGTACCAAAAAGTATACAAAGAGTATGAAAAAAGTATACAATTTATTAGGTCAAGATTAAAATTGTCACATGACAAATAGGCTGATTGCCATATACAACCATAATGATATACAATTAAAACCAAGTGGATACAAAGATAGCAGTGTGGAAGCTGGCAAACTCTCAATTGGAAAGATGTCCTAGTGATGAAGGTTTGGCTTCCTCTCCAACATGTTTCGAAGTTATTTAGTTATGTAACAAACTTCTTCCTCAGGGAGAAAGGTCACTGTATAACTTTGATTCTGAAACACAATATAAAGCATAAATAGAACGCAGTATAGTACAAAAATTTTTTTTGCCTATAGACACAAAATGGCTGTTGGGGCACATATATATATACAACTTGATGACCATAATTTATGCATGCGGATCAATGGGGTCCACCAGTTACTACTTACCCCTATGATTTAAGAGAAAACGTACACCAGCCTGACATCATCCAACCTCACACCCACCCTTAGAAGAGCGTTATCTGATTTGTCTAAAGATAAATCTATAACAATTAAACCTTCAGATAAAGGGGGCAACATTGTACTTATGAATAATACAGACTACGTTACAATGTGCTCCAAAATCTTGGACAATCAGTCATGGTATCGGAAAATTGATCCTGCTGTGGTCCGGACATACAACGAACAATTCTATGCCCTTATTGACTCAGCTTTTCACAATCAGATAATCTCTAAATCCACTTGGCAATACATTAGAACCAGCCATCCTAAAACGGCAACATTTTACGCACTGCCCAAGATTCATAAGAATCCGGTTTCTCCACCAGGCCGCCCTATCGTCTCCGGTAAGGGATCTATTACAGAGAATATGAGTAAACTTATTGACGAACACCTTAGACCCTTCGTCACGACCCTGCCCTCTTACATCAAGGACACTTTGCACTTATTGCGGACTTTGGATGGCCTCCAGGTCCCCGGCGACACCATCTTGGTCGCCGTGGATGTGGAGGCCCTCTACAGTTCCATACCCCACCATCTGGGATTGGCAGCTATTGCCAGATGTTTATCCCAGATGAACGACACGGAATTACCCTTTAACGACTTTATTCTGTCAGCATTGGACTTTATTCTGCATCATAATGTCTTCTCTTTCGATGGCTCCCACTACCTCCAGGTGCAGGGCGTGGCCATGGGCACATCATGTTCCCCGTCCTACGCCAATCTGTACCTGGGGGAGTGGGAGCGGTCTATCGCATCGGCAGAGGAGATGGCTACCTTTATGGATCACGTTATAGCGTGGCACAGATATATTGATGACGTGCTGCTCTTCTGGGATGGTCCCGTAGAGGAGCTACAGCAGTTCTTGCGGGCCCTAAATAACAATCCATTTAATCTCTCATTTACGATGATGCACCACGTTTCCCATATTACCTTCTTGGATATACAGATCTCCAAGGATTCCATGGGACTTATTTCTTGTGCCCTATATCGCAAACCCACAGCGGGAAACAACATCCTGCACGCGGCCAGTGCTCACCCACAACCTCTTATCAATTCCATACCATACAGTCAGTATCTTAGAATTAAACGGAATTGTACCTGTCCAGAGACGTTTCTTAAGGAGGCTGGTGCTTTGAGGACCCGTCTCTTGTCTAGAGGATATAGCAAAAAATGCTTAAAAAGAGCCTTCAACAAGGTCATGCGATCAACAAGACATCAACTCTTATACAAATCCAAAAAAGATAGTGACACTTTACCTACCAACAGAATTATCACAAAATTTAACAATCAACATCAGGGAATTAGACAGATCCTTCATCGTCATTGGCACTTACTCACGTCAGACCCTGTGATAGGACATTTAGTGCCTCCAAAACCCCTTATCACATATCGGCGAGCCACCTCCATCGGAGACATGTTGGTACATAGTGAGCATGCGGCACATGTGGGGGGTGACCCTTGTTCTTACCGGGGCACCTTCACCTGTGGGGCATGCTCACATTGTAAGTACCTAGACACGAGAAAACATATCAAGTTACCCAACTTTGGGACCTTTAAACCCCAACACTATGTGAACTGTCTAACCACCGCGGTAGTTTACCTACTGCACTGTGGTTGCGACTGCCTCTATGTGGGCAAGACTGTGCAACAGTTTCGCCGGCGGGTGGCCCGACATGTCCTCAATATGAGGAAAAATGACCCTGATACCCCCTTAGGTTGCCATGTCAGGGACATACATGGCGGTACCATGCCTGTGGTCCGCTTTGTGGCCCTAGACAGGGTGCATACCAATCCACGTGGGGGAGATATGGATAAAACTTTATTACAACGCAAACTCAGATGGATTGTCACACTAAATGCTACGGCACCCCCAGGATTAAATGGGGTGCTAAACTTTAAACCATACCTCCCAGGGTTTTCCTCGGGGGGCTTCGATCCAACATTAATTGAGTGCTGATAGGTTGACCCTGCTGATTTGTACTTACATCTTGTACATCCTTCTTTTTTATCCGTGCAATTGTCGTCTCTATGGGCAATACTCTTATATCTGTCAGTGTATCATTTATTGTTCTTATATGTGCCAATGATCATTTGTTCACAGTAGACAATAATTTGTTATATCGTTTTGCATAACCTTTGTAAATGTATGGGGATCGGTGGTTTTTGGTTGGCCCCCCGGTAATGTAACCCCTTTTAACGATTGTTTTTGCGTTAATGTTTGTTACACATAATACCCTCAATGCTTTGTGCAATGATCCATGTTTAGCCTGGTCCCTGTGTGGCTCTTTTCCTGCCCCTTCCTTGTTGTGCGAGCTGTCTGTGTCTCCCCCCGGTGCGCCCAGCCCCCTGGGCGGTGTTCGCGGTCCGGGGGGTTGTTCTTGGTCGGCCGTGTTCTTGGGCCCGCCCTTCCTCCTTGTGGTTGGTCGGCCTTGGAGCACGGGGACTGCTAGGCGCGTCGGCGCCGTGATGACGTCGGGCGCGGCTGCGCACATGGAACTTCCTTCTTGGGTGTGCGGCCGCGTGGGACGCCGTCATGGCGGGGAATCGGCGGGAGACATTGGCCGACCCTGGAGCTCTGCGGGCGCTAGTATCCTATGGTACCTTTCATGGCGCTGCACATCTTTATGCAGCGCCATGACCTCTGAACCAATGAGACTCCTCAGTTGTGGGCTCCTCCCACAACATAGGAGGGGCCTCTCCGTTAGACTCTGCATTTAAACCCTGGCCAACACATAGTAACATTGATACTGTTTGGTACACAGAACCTTGGCTGCTGCTGCACGGGACGCCCTTTATCGCTGGGGTAGGTCATATGAGCTTTTGGCTTATATTTGAAGGTCCTGTATTCTTTGTCTTTTATATATGCTGCTTCAATATATTAACTTTAGTACACCTTTAACTTACAGGCCTTCTAGCCATATCCACCCACAATCGCTTTGCACTAGCACACTACTTTGTCATATAGTAAGTAGATTTGGGAATTGGATCTTTATTATAGCGCTCTCCCATTGGTTCTATTTTTATTAATTTACATCTATATTTTCTTACCTTAGGCTATCCGCCTTGCTCTTGGGTTTGACCTTTGTTTCCTACCATTGATTCTTGTGGGAGACATTTGCGGACGCGCTGGAAGGACGTGACAGGGCGGGCCATTTTTGGTTCTCTTTTTCCCCCATCACTCACTGGGGGTTTTTTCTTACCTGACTTTGATACAGTTTTTCCGGGCCACGTTTGGGGATATACCAGGCCTACAGCCTAACTTCGGCTGGTGTACGTTTTCTCTTAAATCATAGGGGTAAGTAGTAACTGGTGGACCCCATTGATCCGCATGCATAAATAATGGTCATCAAGTTGTATATATATATATATATATATGTGCCCCAACAGCCATTTTGTGTCTATAGCCAAAAAACATTTTTGTACTATACTGCGTTCTATTTATGCTTTATATTGTGTTTCAGAATCAAAGTTATACAGTGACCTTTCTCCATGAGGAAGAAGTTTGTTACATAACCAAATAACTTCGAAACATGTTGGAGAGGAAGCCAAACCTTCATCACTAGGACATCTTTCCAATTGAGGGTTTGCCAGCTTCCACACTGCTATCTTTGTATCCACTTGGTTTTAATTGTATATCATTATGGTTTTATATGGCAATCAGCCTATTTGTCATGTGACAATTTTAACCTTGACCTAATAAATTGTATACTTTTTTTATACTCTTTTGTATACTTTTTGGTACTGTGGGAACCCTGTGCTGCGTCAAATCCCTGTGGGCCTTTCTTCTTGCACATACAAGCTTGAGCTTGGGAAAAAATAGACTTGCAGGAAGGGAGAGTAAAAGGATAGCATAAGAAAAGCCGACCAAAGGCAGAGAAACAAATGCAGCACAGACTCCAGCATCCAAACACCAGCTCAGATGCACCAGATGAGATTCTGATGTCTCTAGTTAGATATCTCGGCCCCAAAAGACTACCAGAAGGGGCTCCCCACCTTGATGCATTTAGCAACCTAAGATGCGGGACTGAACATGGGAGAGGCTGAATCCAGGCAAGCTCTGAGTCTGCAGGTAGGAACGTATTGCAACATCACAGGCTTGCGGGTGTAAATCTTGAGGACAAAATGGAGAATGGGGAGATTCCCTACTTTCTTTTAGTAGAGATAGAGGCGGAACTATATAATATGTATGCTGCCATGTTGGTGTCAGGAAATGTGTTTTGGTGCTTAATTTTAAGTATGTTTATGCTGGGTGTGAAAAAATAACTATTTTTATGAAAAAATAAAAAAAGATGCAAAAAAGTAGATCTTCTACTTACTTTAACAAATACCTTGGGGTGTTTAATTTCCAAAAAGTGTTTGTACTACCCTGGCATTTAACCACTTGACCACTGGGCACTTAAACCCCCTTCCCAACCTGACCAATTATCAGCTTTCAGTGCTCTCACATTTTGAATGACAATTACTCAGTCATACTACACTGTACCCATATGATTTTTTGTCCTTTTTTCACACAAATAGAGCTTTCCTTTGGTGGTATTTAATCACCACTGGGGTTTTTATTTTTTGCGCTATAAATGGAAAAAGACCAAAAATTTTGTTAAAAAAATGCATTTTCCTTTGTTTCTGTTATAAAATTTTGCAAATTAGTAATTTTTCTTCATAAATTTTGGCCAAAATTTATACTGCTGTATATCTTTGGTAAAAAATAACCCAAATAAGTGTATATTATTTGGTCTTTGTGAAAGTTATAGAGTCTACAATCTATGGTGCCAATCACTGAAAATTGATCACACCTGATGCACTGACAGCCTATCTCATTTCTTGAGACCCTAACAAGTCAGGAAAGTACAAATGCCCCCCAAATGACCCCTTTTTGGATAGTAGACAGTCCAAAGTATTTAGTAAGAGGCATGGTGAGTTTTTTGAAGTTTTTTTCCCACAATTCTTTGTAAAATGAAGATTTTTTTTCTGTTTTTTTTCCCCACAAAATTATCATATTAACAGATTATTTCTCACACCCAGCATATGCATACCACAAATTACACCCCAAAACACATTCTACTACTCCTCCCGAGTATGGAAATACCACATGTGTGAGACTATTACACAGCCTGGCCACATACAGAGGCCCAACATGCAGGCGTTCGAGGAGCATAAATTACACATATAATTTCCTGACTACCTCTTGCACTGTTGAAAAGTAAACACCCCAATGTATATTCTAGGAGGCATAATGAGTCTTTTGAACATGTCATTTTTTCCACAAGCTTTTGGAAAATGTGGAAAGAAAATTAAAACGCATTTGTTTTTTACACAAAGTTGTCCATTTATACAATATTTCTAACACACAGCATGTACCTAGTAAAAATTACACCCCAAAATATCTTCTGCTACTCGTCCCAAGTATGGCGATACAACGTGTGACATTTTTACACAGCTTGGCCACGTACACGCCAACATGCAGGGAGCACCATCAGGCGTTCTAGGGGCATACATTTCAAATCTAATTTGACTACCTATTACAGTATTGTGAAGCACTGTAGTGGCACCGATGGGCGCTGTAGTGGCACTGATGGGCACTGTAGTGGCACAGATTGGTACTGTAGTGGCATGGATGTGCATGAATGAGGCATAAATGAGCGCAAATGGGGGTGGATGAGCCGTGAATGGGGATGACTGCACACGGATGGATGGCTGAGCACGGATGCATGGGTGAGCACAGATGCATGGCTGAGCACGGGTGCATGGGTGAGCACAGATGGATGGCGGAGCACGGATGCATGGGTGAGCACGGATAGATGGGTAAGCATGCATGGATGGGTGAGCACGGATGCATGGGTGAGCACAGATGGATGGCGGAGCATAGATGCATGGGTGAGCACGGATGCACGGGTGAGCACGGATGAGCATGGATGAGGCTGGATGGGTGAGCACGGATGAGGCTGCATGGGTGAGCATGACTGGATGGGTGAGCACAGATGCATGGGTGAGCATGGCTGGATGGGTGAACACGGATGCATGGGTGAGCACGGATGGGTGAGCACTGATGCATGGGTGAGCACGGATGGGTGAACATGGTTGCATGGGTGAGCACGGATGGGTGAGCATGGATGCATGGGTGACGGATGAGTGAGCATGGATGAGGCTGGATGGGTCAGTATGGATGGATGGGGGGGTCCAGACTGGTACATAGCACGGATGCATGGGTGAGCACAGATGGATAGCGGAGCATAGATGCATGGGTGAGCACGGATGCACGGGTGGGCACGGATGAGCACGGATGAGGCTGGATGGGTGAGCACGGATGAGGCTGCATGGGTGAGCACGACTGGATGGGTGAGCACGGATGCATGGGTGAGCATGGCTGGATGGAAGAACACGGATGCATGGGTGAGCACGGATGGGTGAGCACTGATGCATGGGTGAGCATGAATGGGTGAATATGGTTGCATGGGTGAGCACGGATGGGTGAGCATGGATGCATGGGTGATCGATGAGTGAGCATGGATGAGGCTGGATGGGTGAGTATGGATGGATGGATGGGGGGGTCCAGACTGGTACATAGCAGTGCTGTGGGCACTTCAGATCCTGACCACAGCACCGCTGCTTCTCATCTCTCCCCCCTCTCATGTCACACTGCACCGATCGGTGCGGAGAGGGGAGAGATAAGTCGGATATCCGCCGGCTTGTTTACATGTGATCACGCCGTCATTTGATGCAGTGATCACGTGGTAAACGACCGCTGCGAGTGGCCATTTACTGTGAACCGGTAAATGCTCCCGGGTGCGTGCCCGTGAGTGCGATTCTGGGAGGACGTTATAGTACGCCCTCCCAGAATAATGGATCCACCTTGCAGCCGTATATTTACATTACATGGTCGGCAAGTGGTTAAGGACCTCAAGAAATTTGATAGGCTGTCAAAACATTAGAGTTCACAAATTTGAAATATAAAGACTTTAGTTAAAAAATTATATAACTTTCACACATTCTAAGGCCTCATGCACATAGGGCGTTTTTGCAGCCACTTCTGGGGGCGTCAGGCTTTTTTTTAACTTCCCCTCAACTCTGCTCCATGTTATTCTGTGTATCCATGCACACATAGGCTTTTAGAAGCTTTTAGTGGCAGGGACGTTTAGAGGCAGTAAAAAAAAATTCAGGGCCAGTGCATTCAGAAGAGGAGCTTTTCACCTGTAAAAATGCTTGACGCTCCTAAATGCATATATACTGCATTCACCTGCGTTTAGGCGCGTCAAGTGTTTTCTGACGTTGTTGAATGTGATTGGTCACTGTAACATCTGCAAACCAGGAAATTCCTGTCTGTAAATTACCCAAGTGTCCTTTGCTCAGCTGCGTGGTTGTGTGGAGAGGAAAGATGGCTGTTGATCTGTCATAGACACAGTTCATTGCTGCTGTGGAGGCCCATGCAGAGTTGTGGGATGTTTCTCATCCCCTGTACCACAAACATCTGCGCAAAGTGAAGCTCTGGATGGACATCATGTCAGCGTTGACACCAAATTGGGAGTGATTTTCATAATTCACAGAAAAAGGAAAGAAGTCCATTTTACTAAATTCATGATATGTTTGTTGTAATCTTAATTAACCACTTGCCGACGGCTGATCGGCATTTGACGGCGACAAAGTGGCGCTGTAACGCGAATCGCCGTCATACGACGGCGGCCGCGAACTCGCGCCGTGTGCGCGCGCGCTCCCCCTAGGCGTGGGCGCTGCAACGGCATTTGTTACAGGGGCTTTCAATCTACAGGGCTAGGCCAATGATTTTTGGCCTGGCTCTGTAGATCGCCCCTGCCAATGAAATGTTCCCCTGCCTCTGTAAATGTAAACAGAGGCAGGGGAAGTTCACTCCTCTTCCTCCCTGAAGTCCTTTTCGACATCAGAGAGGAAGAAGAAGCAGCTAAAAACGTGAGTGCACCAACACTACACTGACACCAGGTCACATAGGCACATTTAACCCCTTGATCGCCCCCTGATCGCCCCCCAGTTAACCCTTTCACTACCTGTCACCCCCCTGTCACAGTATCAAATAGTGCAGCGATCTGATTTTTAGCGATCGCTGTACATGTGACCTTGTGACGCTAAATCAGTATTAGGTTAGGCTAGTACTAGGCCTAGTTAGGTGAAAATACCCCCCCTATACTGCCGCTAAGCGCAATGTCGCGGTGA
>BLSH010092656.1:460046-470468 GCA_018402905.1 Glandirana rugosa
CATACCCATGGAATATGTGAGCAATATATCATTTCAGTAACAACTTTGTGTCATTTTTTTTTTTTTCTGGTCATCTTTCAATCACTTCTGACAAAAAAATAAAATATTCAATGGGCTCAACATGCCTCTCAGCAAATTCATTGGGGTGTCTACTTTCCAGAATGGGGTCATTTGGGGGGGGTTTTGTACTGCCCCTCCATTTTAGCACCTCAAGAAATGAGATAGGCAGTCATAAAATAAAAGCTGCGGAAATTCCAGAAAATGTACCCTAGTTTGTAGACGCTATAACTTTGCGCAAAGCAATAAATATACGCGATTTTGCTTTTTTTTTACCCGAGACATGTGGCTGAATGCATTTTGGCAAAAATTTATGACTAAAATTTAGTTTATTGTATTTTTGTAATAACATAAAGTTGAAAATATCATTTTTTTTCATAATTTCCGTTATATTTTTGTTTATATCGCAAAAATTAAAAAGCGCAGTGGTGAACAAATACCACCAAAAGAAAGCTCTATTTGTGGGAAAAAAAGGATGCAAATTTCGTTTGGCTACTGCATTGCATGACCACGCAATTACCATTTGAAGCGGCGAAGTGCCAAATTGCAAAAAGGGCTCCGGTCCTAAAGCTGGAAATCCTTCCGGGGCTGAAGTGGTTAAGATTGCATATTAACCCTTCTTTTCCACGTTTTTTTAATTTATTTTTTTTACCCCCTCTGTGTGGGGTAAACCTATGCAGACACCAAAGAGGGACAGTATATGTTTACCTCCCATAGGGGAAAAGGACATGTTTTCCTCTCTGTGGGGCAAAGATATACAGACACTAAAGAGGACAGTATATGTTTACCTCCCACAGGCCAAAAGGACGTGTTTTCCTCTGTGCGGGGTAAATATGCAGACACCAAAGAGCACTGTATGTGTTTACCTCCCACAGAGGTAAAGGACACATTTTTCTCTGTGTGGGGTAAACATATACAGACACCAAAGAGGAATGTATACTGGAAAAAAAATCTAAGATAACGAATGACATCCTGCCAGGACACTTCTCCATCAGATGAAAGAAAAAAAACAGGAAACTGATTTTGAATTGTCAATACACGTGCAGTTGAATGTAAGGCTGGGTTCACACATGTACAGTGCAAATTTCAGGTCTGTTTTCACTACGCATTTCCAAAGCAGCTGTACAGCGGTCTAGCTGCGATTTCAGATACGGTTAAGGTGTGAATTTTCCGAGCGGGCAGCCACTAGTGTCTTTAACAATAGCTGGTTGTTAAGGAGCAGGCCGGGAAGCTGGCCGCTGTGTCCCTAACAACCGATGACTCATGAGCGGTCAGCGGGTTCCTCAACGACATCAGATGGCAGACTCACGAAAGATGTGAGCATCACCCTGGTTGTCATAGGCTCCTACATCCACATATATGAAGCAGAGGTTTGCATCAGCCGGTGCAGATAGGACCACGGAAAAATACTTCTTGTAATTGAAGTACAGGGGAGGCTATTAAACCTTTACGTGCTTGCCATAAAGGGCTCTGATGCAGTTGGGAAAATTGTGTTTTCTCCCAGAACTCGTCTGCAATGGCTTCCCACATCTTCCTCATTTGGCGCCAACATCACTGCTTCATGTAACTTTTCTCACAATGCCAAACAGGTTTCCCTGGTTCCCTTGACCACCTTGGAGACACCCATTAGAAACTAGTGATGTAAGAAACTCTAAGTTTTTCATGATAACACATAATGTAACATACCTGATTATCATAAGGAGCCGTTCCTCTGGTGACACACTCATTCTCATCTGGGTGTTCATTCTTGTCAGCCTTAGGCTGGGTTCACACTTGTCTGACAAACGGACCGATATTGTGAGCACAAGTTGCATGGCGTCACCAAATCAATGTTTCCCTATGAGAGCCGTCTTAACTGGTCTGAAACAAGTCGGTCCGACTTTGGAAAAGGTCCCCTACTACTTTAATCTGACTTTGATCCTACTTCAGCCCATTGAATATCATTGAAGTTGGATCATTGTCGCATCATTGTCCTAACTGATCCTACTTTGGCATGCAACTTGTGCTCTGAGGCACTCCACGCAAAATTAAAAAAAAAAAAAAAAGCATGGGTTCCCCCTCCAAGAGCATACCAGGCCCTTTGGTCTGGTATGGCTTTTAAGGGGACCCCCGTGCCAAGGTTTTTAAAAATTGGCGTGGGGGCCGCCCCCAAAATCCATACCAGACCCTTATCCGAGCATGAAGCCCGGCAGTGATGTCACCACCCGTTGGCCTAAACTGAGGAAGAAATTTATTTTTTTACAATTTTTTTTGGATATTTATTAAAGCAAAAAGTAAAAAATATTGTTTTTTTTTTTCAAAATTGTCACTCTTTTTTTGTTTATAGCGCAAAAAAAAATAAAAACCGCAGTAGTCAAAATACCACCAAAAGAAAGCTCTATTTGTGGGGAAAAAAGGACGTCAATTTTGTTTGGATACAACGTCGCACGACCGTGCAATTGTCAGTTAAAGCAACAGAGTGCCGTATCCCAAAAAGTGCTTTGGTCAGGAAGGGGGTAAATCCTTCTGGAGCTGAAGTGGTTAAATGCCTTTACAGGTTACCTGTTAAGAGTTACAGAGGAGGTTTAGCACTAGAATTATTGCTCTCGTTCTAACATTCACAGCGATACCTCACATGTGTGGTGGGAAAACCATTTACATGTGCGTGTGCGACTTATGTTTGTGTTCACTTCTGCATGCGAGCACAGAGGGGCGGGGGGCGCTTTCTTATTTATTTTACTGTTTTATATTTACACTGTTTTTTTTATCAATTTTATTCCTATTACAAGGAATGTAAGCATCCCTTGTAATAGATATAAGGATGACAGGTCCTCTTTATGAAGAGATCTGGGGTCAAAAAGACCCCAAATCTCTTTTTTACCTTTAAAAGCAAAAGATAAAAAAAAAACACATTTTGATCTCTTGCTTTAACCACTTCAATACTGGGCACTTAAACCCCCTTCCTTCCCGGACCAATTTTCAGCTTTCAGCGCTGTTGCAGTTTGAATGACAATTGCGCGGTCATGCGACACTGTACCCATATGAAATTTTTATAATTTTTTTCACACAAATAGAGCTTTCTTTTGGTGGTATTTAATCACCCCTGGGTTTTTTATTTTTTGCGCTATAAATTAAAAAAAGACAAAAACTTTTCAAAAACAATGCATTTTTCTACGTTTCTGTAATAAAATTTTGCAAATAAGTAATTTCTCTTGATACATTTTGACCAAGAATGATACTGCTACATTTCTTTGGTAAAAATAACCCAAATTGGAGTTTATTTGGTGTTGGCGGTCAGACAGATGTGACGGGGACTGTGACAGATGTGACGGGGACATACAGATGTTTTGTGTATGGTGACAGATGTTTGAGGACTGTGACAGATGTTTGGGGACTGTGACAGATGTTTTGGGGACATACAGATGTTTGGGGACTGTGACAGATGTTGTGTATGGTGACAGATGTGATTGGGGACATACAGATGTTTTGGGGGCTGTTTTATGGGGACACTGACATGTATGTGGACAGGGGTATCAGTGTGCTTGGTGCACTGTGTGGGGGGCGATCTGTGACAGCTTTCTGCATGAAATCCTCACCATGCAGAAAGCTGTCACAGAGCTGCAGCTCCCCCCCGCACTGAGCTCTCACTGAGCTCGGCGGGGGAGAACTGTCACAGAGACGGTCGTCTCTGTTTACAATGTGACGGCTGTGATTGGACACAGCCGTCACATGATCGGGAGGGCCAGTCACTGCGCCCGTATCCCGATCTCTGCTCAGCTGGATCCTGTGATCATAACGATCACAGGATCCAGCAGCAGCGCGGCGCGTGCCCGCGCTGCGAGCTCCCGTTCTGCAGAACGTAAATACACGTCCTGTCGGAACGGGGAAGCTCCCACCCGGCCGTATATGTGCAGTGGCCGGGTGGGAGGTGGTTAAAAAAAAAAAAAGAAAGGAAATTGTATCATACTTACCCTAATTTTCTTTTCCTGGTGCCTATCCATGGCAGCATACCTGTGACAAACTCCGCCTTGGCTCCTCCCTCAGGACTTATGAATATTATAAAAGAAAAGGGCTAGGGCCCTCCCAGCATTCTACGTAATATAGCATACCGAGGGTGGGATTGTATGCTGCCATGGATAGGCACCAGGAAAAGAAAATTACGGTAAGTATGATACAATTTTCTGTTTTCCTGGTGCCTCATGGCAACATACCTGTGACAAAATAATTAGGTGGGATGATGCATAGTAAAAGATGTATTTGAGAAAAGCATTCAACATAGGCAAATGCCGGCCTGGTTAGTCTGTGTGCCAGTTTCTAAAGATGAGAAAGCTGCCGGGTCTACTTTGTAACGTCTCATAAGCGCATGTTGAGATGATGATGATGCTATCATTTAGATTGTTTTGATGGATACGTCTGCTCTGACTGTCCAAGAAGCAGAAAACAAGTGGGTGGCATACAACCCAATTGAAGAGGGGTTCTAGGCCCCTAGACCTGTACATCTTAAACAATTTGGTTATTCATGGAACTATTGTACTGGAGAAGGTATCTGTAATCTATCCCCAGCTGCCGCAGAACCACATGTCCCATGAGGTATTGTAGAGCTCTGATATTCACAGACATGACTAAGGATGATGGATACTGTAGTTCCGGAATGGCCGGAGGGCCACATTCCGGCGGCCTCCATTCTAAATGATGCTTCTCTGCTCCTGTTTTTTTTTGGAGTATTACAAATAGGTTAGATGAAAAGTCTGAAGGGAGTTGTGGCTTGAAAACAGTGTCTTAGTCCAAAAGTAATGTTGTCTTTGTGAAGATCGAAATTGGATCTGAAATGATCGGCAGGGCCTAAGGCTCGGAGATAGTAGAAGAAGAGGAAAACTTAGGGATGAATCCATGTACCGTTCTAAGTCCGACCTTATCTAAGCACAAAAAGAAAATAATAGTATTGTCTTCTAATCCCAGAGCCTGAACCTCTGATGCCATCGCCACAAAGACGAATAGTTTCCAAGTGAGATACCACAAGGATGCTGAATCAGATGGGGCAGAAGGCTGTTTGGATAATGTTTCCAGAGTGATAGAGAAGTCCCAAGTGGGAAAGATTTGTTTTAACAGGTGGGCCTATCTTCTTGTCTGCCTTGAAGAATTTGATTTATTAAAGGATCATTGGCCCATGTCTTGTTGTCATAGCCGAGATTGCCACCAGCTATACCCTTACGATGCTTAATGCTGATTCTGAGTCATGGTCTGCTTGCATGAAGCCAAGGAGTTGGAAGGAAGAGGGTACATCAGGATTGAGGAAGTTTTGCTGTTAGCGAAAAATCTAAAAACGTATTCCAAAGCTTGTTATTCGTATTGTTTGTTGTCATTCATATTCTTCGTTGAAGGCTCCTGTGGTTTGAGGAGAGTTGAAACAACTCTAAAGGAACCTCATAATGATTAAATATTCTGTTTTAAGATCCTAATGTGAAGGCTCAATCTGTGAGTATTCTGATGGGTGTGATGCCTTGAGCCAGAAGAAAGGGTATCAGAGGAATATTTACTGGAGGCCCTAGGGAATCATGGGTTTTCCTGCAAATATGGCAGGGCTGCTATCACCGTTATTGTTGATATTGCAAGTCTCGAGAGAATTTTCGAGGTAGGAGGCCGGAGAAGGCCTAAATTAGATTGCACGCCCAAGGATTTGACAGGGTATTTATTGCTTCTGCCCAAGGGTGAGGTAGATGTGAAATAAACCTCCGCAGCATGGTTTTGCTTGCTGTAGCAAAGGGATGCAGTTTGGGAAAAACCCACTGGCCCACAATCTAACCGAATAACTTCAGTTGTAGGGACTATCCGTTGGGATCTAAGAATCCTTGGGATAGGTGATTGCCCTTTGTGTTCTAAGTGGGCTGGAAGACAGACTACTCTTAGGTCCTTCAGATTCCCCTCTGCCCAAATGAAGATGGGTTCACTTCCTTCAGGAATTGTTGTGGGTCCCGCCTTGGTGATGTATGTATAACATTGCGGCTCCATTGTCTATCCAAATCAGAACTGATTTGTCCTTGATCTGGGAGAGCAATGCTGCCAATGGGAGATAAGCCGCCTGGATTTCCAGGATATTAGCGATGATGTCTCTCTTGAACCAACATCTAGCTGCAATGTGCCTCCTAGCCCATTGCATTGGCGCCTGTGGTAACTGTGGTCCAGAAGAAATGCTTCAATGGATGTGGCTTTACAAGCATCTCCCTCTTTGTCCACTAGTGCAGACCCCTGTGCATTAAACTTGTTTAATATATGGACTGGGATAGATGGTTTTCTCAACTGCTTCAGGAATTCTAGATAAAAGGTGCCTGAGATATCCATGGGACCATCTGGATACAGGTAGAAAAAACCCTATTAAGTTGAGTTAGCATGAGGCTGTTAGGTAGGACCATGTCCTCACTCTCCTTATTTTCTGATGATCGCCCACACCTTCTGACATGGTAGGGACACGTTCCCATTTGTGGTATTGAATAAGGCATCTAAACTGAAGAAAAGATGACTCCTTTGATGATTTACCATCCAGTACAGCTGCACAATTCTGGCCAAAATGAGAATCATGATTTTTTTTGCTTAGAATAAAGATCACGATTCTCGCGGCTTAACATCTTACATATACAAAAAAATTGGGCTAACAGCACTGTTTATTTTAATTTTTTTTGAAAGTGTCAAGAAATTGCGTTTGAAAGATCGCTGCGCAAATATTGTGTGACGTAAAATATTGCAACAACCACCATCTTATTCTCTAGGGTCTCTGCTAAAAAAAAATATATAATGTTTGGGGGTTCTAAGTCATTTTCTAGCAAAAAATACTGGATTTTTACTTGTAAGCAGCAAATGTCAGAAATGAGTTAGTCTTTAAATGGTTAAACCAAACTCTTCTATACACGGGAGTTCAACCCTTTGATCATTTGAAACATAGTATCTTTTTACTTCTTTTATCAACTTGACTTGGTTCTCTGCCCAGACTTGGCAGTCTGCCCAGATAGGAGGGACTCAAGTCGCTCCGACTTTAGAAAAAAGATTCCTAGGGAGACTTCAGGCGACTTGCATTGACTTCTATTAGAGTCAAGTCGCGCTGAGTCGCCCCGCAAGTCGGACTCCATTAACTGCACTGAAAATTGCGGTAATGCCTGATGGAGATTGCGGGGGGGGGGGGGTGAATCGAGATTGCGATTAATCGTGCAGCTCTACCATCCAGCCGTATCTTGATAGTGTAGGCCACAGCCTCCACCTGTGTCCCACTAGCTGGGCTGAATCTTTTAATAAGAAGAGCATATCATCTCGTTAGTGATAAGGACTGTGACCCAGTTCTCGTAGAGAAGCTTGGATAGTGATCTAAGCTCCCGTGAGGGCTCTGAAATAAGTGCAAGGTCGGAAGGGGAGACTCTGGAATTGTAGAAGGACCTATTTAGTTGAAAACCCCAGCTACATCTGTAAAAGTTACAGTATGGGTGCATGCAAGTAAGCATTCCTGAAACCCTGGGTACTTCTAATTCTGTTGTTCTGGGAAATCAAGTTTGACTTTTTCCCTGTTACAGAAACAGCTTTCTGTAACCTTTCTTCAAAGAGTGTTTTACCATCAAAGTATTTAGGCTAGGTTTCCACTATTGTGACCCCAAAGGCGTGATTTAGAGTGTGACTCTGATGCAACCCTGAGTGCAGCTCTGACCCAACGTTACACTCTCTGGATCAAAGTTGCATCAAAAGTCGGAACAAAAGTAGTGCAAAAACCTTTTTTGGAGTCGCACCAATTAGAATGGGGGCCATTGAAATACATAGATTTTCATTTGTCATGTGACTTCACATGTGTCAAGTCACACAGCAACTTGCAGCAGGTTAAACAGAGCCGTACACCAATTTTGTTCTGACGCAGTGTCAGCTGCCCGTAGTTTCAACCACAATGCCTGTATTGCTATTACAAGAAGTGACATTGATCCTGCGAATTATTGAAATGTATCCATTGCCGTCTCACCAGTGAAGTCTGCTGAGAGCTATAATTCGCCCAAAGCCTTTCCTATATTTACTCTAAGGACATTTGCAGAATCGCTGTTTCCCTGTCTTCGGTCCATGTCTGCCTGGCTTTGGATACAGATAAGGCAATTGCTGGCTTCCAGGCGTTTGCCCGCCATTAGGTGAGCTCCTTTCAGTCAGGATCTGTTCGTCTACTAGAGGATCCTCCATTGAGGCTGCATCATCGATTGGGGAGATGAAATTCTTTGCCACTGCTGCGTCTACCTCTGGTCTGGTATTACAGAATCTTGTTCTGCCAGTGGATACATTTTCCGAGGCAAATGAGAGAAAACATTTTTTTTTCTTTTCAATGACATCTCTAATATCCCCCAGAGGAAAAAAGGAAACCTGCTCCCTTAGAAAGGGGAGGTACATATTTGACTTCTCAGAAGTAGTGTTTCCAGCCAATATCTGGCCTTACAGCCTGGACATAGGGCTGAACTAAGGAAGAGTAGAGGTCTGAGGGTCGAGCTCTTCTGAGCTATCTTTAAATGGCCATTATCATCCCGGTGTTTAGGAGGGATACTGGCTGCGTGGTGAGAGGATTCTCTCAAGAATGGGCTAGGAAGAGTTAACTTCTCTGGAGGAGGTTGAGCTAATTGCTGCACTGGAACTGCTGTTGCTCATTTTGATCTTTTGAGCAGGTTGGTTACCTGTTAACCGTCTGACTCTGTTTGCTGGATAGAGTCTAATGCCCCGTACACACGGGACGACGATCGTACGTACGATCGTCGCAAATCGTATGTTGCATAATGTAAATAGCATACTGACGTGCACCCGACGGTCGTACATACAACTTGCGGCAGGCCGAACGTGATGACGCGAACGAGCGTATAAAGAGGAAGTGCTGGTATCGTAGCGTCACCCTTTGGGCTCCTTCATCTAATTTCATGTTAGTTGAAGTGGACTTGGCGCATGCGTGTTTAGCACAATACAACTTGTTGTACCCAACTGCTCTACACATGATACAACGGTCGTATGCGAGCTTGTTGGTACAACCAAGTTTTGTAGTCTTCTCATACAACTCCCACGTACGACCGTCGTATGTTCGACTGTTGAAAGCGCGCACACAAACGATCGATTTTGCATACAACGGTCGTGAGTACGACGTGTTGAATGCGATCGTCGTCCTGTGTGTACGAGGCTTAAGCCTCGGTTTCCACTATTGCGACCCCCACAGTTGCATGATCTGGAGTGCGACCTCGATGCGACTTTGAGTGCAGCCCCGATCCAACTTTACACCCTCTGGACCCAAGTCGCATCAAAGGATGGAACAACGCCATGCAGGAGTCTTCCCAGTGTCGCTGACCTTCAAAGTCGCATATATGGGAACGGGTGCCACTAAACACAACGGGTTGTGATCTGTCATGCGAACCGTAGGGTAAATTGCACCAGTGGAAATGTAGCCCAAAGCAACTTTTGCAGACCAATTCAGTTAGCAATTGGATGGCCCCGCATGCTCGGCATTTTCAGGGATTTGAGAATTGATGAACATGAAACACTGTGACTTTCCACAGATGCACTCTTTTTTTTTTTTTTAAATGATTTTTATTGTTTTATACATAGAAAGAAACATACAAAGACATAAAAGGTGTAAAAAGGTGTAAAAAAACCCCTCCTGGGCCAACATGGCCCGTAACATGCAGCATAAAAAAAGACTCTGACTTCCACATTTGATCCAACCCACACCCCCATTTGGTAGGACCCAGATCTACATCGACCTCTGTCTCCCATCCCATCTCTTATTATTCTGTCATCCATGGAGTACATTAATCAGCGAATGTTTTAAAACCGCATGTCCCCATCACATTTCTGGTATGCCCCCCCCCCCCACCATTCAATCTCCTCATAGGTACCTGAATTTAAACTATTCCACACCCCGACGACCTATTTGTCATGCCTGTGTCATAGACTAATTCCGCCGTCCCACTCTACCTTAGGTGTCATATAAAGAGTCCATGGATACTCCTCTAACTTACCACCCCCCCCCCCCGTATGGTCTTTACACTACCCCTGTACGCCAAAATTTTGTAAGCGACTAATTACATGAGGTACCTACTGTCTTATTATTCTCTACCCTACCCTCTGTCTCCAGCTACATCTAGACCCAGGATGGTTTACCCCCACACCCAACCTAGTTTACACCTTCAGTCTCAGAAAAAAATACGACGTACAATGCCCGGTACAACCGGGTCCTCCCCAAAAAAATGTGGAAAAATGTGGAAAATACAGAAACATACAAAGAAAGATACATATTTTGTTATTTTTAGTAAATTTTTTTTTTTTTTCTCACGTAGACACCTTTCAGTGTCACAAAGTACAAGTAGTTAAGAGTTTAGGGACTTTTACGGCTCGTAC
>BLSH010092656.1:470478-481790 GCA_018402905.1 Glandirana rugosa
AGGGAGGTCCAGATCGCTACACCTTCCGGTACCACTTGTTTCGTTAGGGCGACATATTCCGTTGTATATAGTCATCCCCATTGGGCACATTTAAACTATTCCACACCCCGACGACCTATTTGTCATGCCTGTGTCATAGACTAATTCCGCCGTCCCACTCTACCTTAGGTGTCATATAAAGAGTCCATGGATTCTCCTCTAACTTACCGCCCCCCCCGTATGGTCTTTACACTACCCCTGTACGCCAAAATTTTGTAAGTGACTAATTTTCTGGTATGCCCCCCCCGCCATTCAATCTCCTCTTAGGTACCTGAGAAATATACTGTGGATTCCATCTCACCCTGCCGCCTTAATCAGATACTGTGTCCGTACTGTTTATCCAGCAGCCCCACACCTTATCAAATTTACACGGGTTACCCCTACTGATATATGTTGCCTTATACAGCGGGATTGCTTTGTTCACCATGGCCTTCCACATCGCTAGACCTGGAGGGATAGTTTTTTTCCAGGACATTAAAATGGTTTTCCTGGCATAGTACAGTAGAATTGTTAGTAAAGTTCTTGTTGCCCTCTTGGGTGCCAAAGCATCCACCAAACCCAGAAGACATATGTCTGTTGTCACTGGTACATTCACTGCAGCTACCGCCCCAACACAACCAGCCACTCCACGCCAGAAGGACTCTATTGATCCGCATCCCCAGAAAATATGTGTGAAACCCGCCTCCTGAGAAGTGCACCACCAACAGCGGGACGACCGGGTAGGGAACATCTTGGCCAGCCTCGCCGGGGTCAGGTACACCCGGTGCAGGAATTTATATTGGATCAGCTGATCCCTAGCTGACACCAACCTAGTGAAATTAATGTCCCAAATGTCATCCCAGTCGTCTCCATCCATCTGCGGGAACACCTCCTCCCAAGCCATCCTGCATCTCGTAAGCAGCTCCCCTCAATCTCTGAAAAGTTGTTTATAAATGTTGGAGAGTGCCTTCTCTAAGTCCTCTTCCCTCAGAAGTGACTCCAGATCTCCCCTATAAAAAGGTGACTAGTGCGTGTCCAAATTGGACATCAAACGCGTGGCGGAGTTGCACGTAGCGGAAACAGGTGAGTGTTAGGTAGTTGAAATTTGCCCTTTAATTCATCGAATGTCAGAAGTCTGCCATCCCCCACTATGTCTGTCAGTTTCTTAATCCCGAACCTGGTCCATATCACTGGATCCGGGTGTTCATAAAACTGGCTCAGGTTAGGATTTTTCCATATTGGGGTATCCGGGGAGAACACCACATCACTGCTCTTGTTGCTAGTCACTCCCCACGCCCGGCACACCGCTCTCATAGAGAGCGTGGTCGGGCACGTGGCCCTATTCCCCCTCAACAGCAAGTGGGCCAGCGCCTCATAGGAGCCCACCACCGCCGCCTCCAGGGATGTGGCAGCATCTGGATCCGGAACGCCCACCCACCTGTGAGCAAACACCAGTTGGCCCGCCAGGAAGTAGCGATAAAAGTCCGGTACCGCCAGGCCACCCTGTTTCCGTGGCAGCTGCAGCACCCGCAACTTGATCCTCGGGTGGCGCCCCTGCCATAGAAAGGATGCGACCATTCTATCTATACTACTAAATACATATTTGGGTATCCACACTGGAGAATTCCGAGATACGTACAAAAAAAGGGGCAAAATTTTCATTTTTATTAAATTCACTCTACCTAAGTGTTAAGGGTAGATTCTGCCAAGCCTGCGACCTTGTCCTGAGGTTTGACAATAATGGTGTCACATTTAGTGCTACAAAGTCAGAGACTGTATTAGATATATATAGACCCAGATACTTGATTTTATTTACCTGCTGTAAGGGGCAATCAGATGGGACCCTACAGGAGGGGCTAAGTGTTCGCAGAGAAAGGACCTGTGACTTATCCCAATTCACCTTCAGGCTGAAAACACGGCAAATTTGTTAAGGATAGTCAATGCCGCCATCAAGGACGTATCTGAGTCCCGCAGGAAGAGGACCATATCGTCCACGTAGAGTGCTATTTTCTCAGTCAAAATACCAACCGAAATGCCTTGTACCTCCCAGTGGCTCGCAACGCTGCTGCCATGGGTTCTATCACCACCGTGAACAGGCCGGGCGACACTGGACATCTCTGTCTGGTGCCCCTACAAACCGAAAAGAATTTGGATATCATACCGTTTATTTTAATGGCTGTAGTCGGCGACTGATAAAGGACACGGATCCACTGCCGGAACCCGGGCCCAAAGCCAAACACCTCCAATACCCGAAACATGTAGCTCCAATCTATAGAATCGAAGGCCTTTTCCAGGTCTAAAAAGACCAGGATCCCCCCGCTAGATGTTTCTGCGGTCAGCTGAGTGTGCGTAAACACCCTCCTAAGATTAATATCTGTGGCTTTTTTGGGCATGAACCCCGTCTGGTCAGGGGAAATAATATGTTCCAATATGGGCATCAATCTAGTAGCCAACATTTTAGTTAGCACCTTGAAATCCATATTCAATTACGATATGGGTCTATACGACGCACATTTCAAAGGATCCTTATCTGGCTTAGCCAATAGCACTACATGCGCTTCATACAATGAGAGGGGAAGACTCTCCTTTTCGTAACAGTCCATATAGAGCTGCAGCAGTCTAGGGGCAAGGATTTCAGACTATTGGTGATACCATTCCACAGGAATGCCATCCGGACCCGGGACCTTACCTGACGGGAATGACCCAATCACCGCACGGACCTCATCTACCATAAATGGGGCTTCCAACGCCTCCCTAACATCATCAGGTAAGCTAGGTAACTGCAAGTCCGCCAGCACCTCCAATAGTTCACCAACGCCATAGGGCGGAATAGACGAGTACAATGTTCTATAAAATGTCACAAAGTGCTGTAAAATTTCTGCCCTATCCATTGTAAGCACCCCCTGTGAGGGCGATATACAATGGATCACCGTCATTGGCTTATCCACTGCCATCAGCAGGGCCAGTAGTCAAGCGCTCTTGTCCCCTTTCTCAAAGATACGCACAGCACTTTGACTCAGCTGGCAGGAAGCCATATCCTTAAAATGTAAATATACATTTCTCCTAGCGACCTGCAGACTGGTCAGCGTGTCTTCAAACGGTGCCTCAGCATGTTTTTTTGCGCACTCCTGCTCCACCTCCTGCAAAGCTGCCCCCACTCCACTGCGCTCCCTCCTGAGGGCCTTAATGGCGGATATATATGCCCCTCTTACGGATGCCTTAAAAGCCTCCCATTCCTTTTGCTTTGTGGCAGAACCTTCATTCGCCACCCAGTATGTTTCCATGTGTGGCAAAATCACTTCATCCACCGAGGGCTCCCCGATCCATTTAGAGGACAGGCGCCATGCCCCTCCAACGTCTCCTGCCCCGAACCACAGGTCTATCTGTAGAGGAGTATGATCCGATACTCCCCCAGGCAGGTAAACCGCATCTCCCACTAGAGGCAACAAATCTGTATTTGCAAAAGCTAGATCTATTCTGGAGGAAGAGGCAAACACCGGGGACAGGTACGAATAACCCCTCTCCCCTGGGTGTCTCCACCGCCACAATTCAGTAACCCCAGCAGCCTCTACCCAGTGCATTAAATGTAAATTTGGGGGTCTATTAGGGTTAGATGTGTCTAACTTATAATCCAAGATGTTATTAAAATCCCCTGCCATGATTAATTTAAATTGAATTTTCCCCAGAACCTCATATAGAACGACACTAGAGAATGGGGGGGGGGGGATATAAATATTAACAAAGGCCAACTGGTGAGAATAGACTGAGACATGTACTATTAAATATCATCCTCCCGGGTCTGTGATCGAAGTGATCATCTCCACCACCGCGGGCAACGATCTATGCAGTAGGATCGACACCCCCCGTGAATATGAGGAATACATGGCATGTATGGCCCTGTGTATCTACGGACGCTTCAAGGCTAGGATTTTGCTGCCAAGGAGGTGCGTCTCCTGGAGGAACACAATATGTGGGTGTCGGCCCTGTAGGTATTTTAGCACCAACACTCTTTTGAACTTTGAATTCATTCCTCTGACATTCCAGGAGATAATTCTAATGTCTAAGGACATACAGCTGTAACTTGTACAAAAGACCCCTAGAGGTCTCCCCAGGATACGAGTCATTGTTGCAGCATAAGTTACAACCGCAATACCTGCATTGGGCCACTAGAGGGGGGCCCGCGTCAAAATTTGGGTCCAGAGATACACAGAGCCACACCAAATGCTGAAGTATGCCTGCACAATTCACACATTGAGAACACTTAACCCAACATTGAATTACCCGTCCTTGTGGACTACTATCTCCAGGACCAGGCGGGGGCCCGCAATTTAGTCTTAGAACCACTCTCCTGGTGCATGCAGAAAAATTGAAAATAAAGTTGAAAAAAGAAATACAAATAAGACAAAAATAAAAAATATGTGCATAGAACCAACTCCCGCAACTGACCGGGAGGTAACATTCCCCGAACCTTTTTAACCAGAGGTCCATTTCAACCCTGTCCTGCCTGCAATACCAACTGAATCACTAACTGGCAGGCAGACTTAGTCCCAAAACTGTAACCGTAGGACTGTATTGTTCTATACAGTCCCTCCTTACACTCTAGGTGCAAGCCTACATGAAAACTTGGCATCTGCTTCCCAGAAAAAAAAAAAAAAGCTCGGTCTCTGATTGGGTCGGTAAACTTCACACTACATAGGGCCAGAGAGCTACCGCCCTCCATGCAGTGTTAGCCCAAAGTCAAAGTATACCCTGGTGCCATACTGAGGGGGTAGTGCATACCACTTTATAGTACCAGGATTTTTGCCCCCCATGCAGCAGCATGGTCAGATCCAATGCATTGTGAGTAAGAGATTGAGCTGAATAACCCCATATGACAGGTCAAGGCCAGGAGGTAATGAAAAAATTTGGGTTTAACCAATTCAAGCACAAGGGGTCTATTAACTCTTTCCGTCTGTCATTAGCATAAAGTATGTAAAGTGTTCCAATATGTCCTAGTGCCACACTGGGGGGATTGTGCATGTCACTTAATATTACCAGGAGTTTTACCCCTCTTGTAGCAGCATGGACTAATCCAATGTATTGTGGGTAGGAGATTGAACCAAATAACATGTCAAAGCCCTGAGGTAATGAAAAGGTTGGGGCTTGATCCCATCCAGGCACAAGGAAGTCTATTTACTCCTGTAGCGCCCTCCTAGTTTGGGTACTAGTGAGTGTATATAGTTTTTGGCTCTGTCTGCTTATCAGGAAGCCTGATTTAAGTAAGGTCTGCTCTATGTGCTCTGGTGCTGTTTCATATGGTCTGGAGATCTTTTACCATGTCCAATAGTACCGACCCCTATTGGACAAAGGGGAAAAGCCTCAGCCAGTTACAGCAGGTGTATTTGGAGGTGGTTCTGACCAGCTAGCAGGGGAGTGGTGACCCACTGCATCTTGGGTGAACACCTTCATATAAAAGGGAGCACATGGGCTCAAGGTTAGGAGTCCCAGCCCACCCAAGCTTGAGGGGTGAGGCATATGTACAGCTCTTGGCTGCTAGGCCCAAAAGCCTATCCAGGAGGCTGCCGGCTGCTAGGCCTAATCGAGGCCTATCCGGATGATGAAGCTGCAACCCACAGTTCCATAGAAGCTGACAGAGGGAGGATGTCTCTGGATTCGGTCTGATATTGCAGTGGCAAAGTGTCGCTTGGAGGTTGGCAGAAAGGGCTACCGACTGTCCCAGGACATGGTGTGAGTACAGATCTGTGAGAGAATCCCTGAGCAGGGGCGTAACGATAGGGGTTGCAGGGGTTGCAATTGCAACCGGGCCCCATGGTCCAGGGGGCCCATGTGCCTCCCTTGTACACCTGAATAGGAGGGATGGTGGGGGTGGCATTTAGAGGACCCAATCTCCTCCATTTTCCTCTATCCAGTTTACTTGTCTTCTGCTGTTCCCAGGGTCCCTGTGTGCTTCCCTGGTCACCCTGGGGTCTGCTGCAGAACTTGTGAAAGGGCCCCACTGCAGTACCGTAATAAAAGGACCCACAATGGGAGTAAAGGGCGCCAGGATCAGTGGGAAGAGGGAAGGGCCCTGGCCAGGGATCAGGGGGCCCTTCATAATTTCTTGCACCGGGGCCCTGAAGGTTCTAGTTACGCCTCTGTCCCTGAGACTGTGTGCTAGAATTTCCCCTGCTCCCATATCAGCTTTATTGGGTGTGCCAGCTAGAAAGGAGACACTGGCTAGTGTCTTGAAGAAACAAAAGTCCGGCATGTCCTTTGTTGCTTAAAGATGGACTTGTTTCACTGGAGTCAGTCTGCTGTGTGAAGCCACTGAGAACCTAGGGAGAATTTGTCCTCAGTTACATTCAGTTACTTGGAGTATCCTATCTCTACCCTTCTCCTATCCAAGTTCAGCAAATAAAGCATTGAAAATTCATCCCCTAGAATGGTCATTGGAAACAAGCAGGATTGTGTGTGCACCTGGCTGTGTGAAAATACCATAGTGACTGGCTGCAAGAATATTCAGTGGGAGGCTCGGGAAAATACAGATTTCATTAGCAGCTCCTTCGGGGGTACCGCTACACTCCTACCATCTGTCTTCGCATTAACCCAAGGTATCCAGCCATTCAGACACATCTGCAGGAGCGTCTGAATGGCTGGCCCCGTATGTTATCGTGATCTTGCCGTAGTAAGCTATAGTATATGGCCAGGGCATCGATCCGTCCCATAAGGGTTGTTGTGCTAGCCTCTATAGCTGCTAATATAGCCACATTCGAAGTGTCCACCGGTGGCTGGGACGTACCTGCGGCCAGGGGAGGGCTGGGCTGGGGGGCAGGGTGGCAATTGCCCCCCAGGCCACCCCAACTTACATTCAAAATGGCCGATGGCCGCTGCCCGCTCACACTTTTTTTCTTGTGGAGGAAGGAAGTAGGGGCCAGGGGCTCAGCCACACACTAACTGCAGGCAAAAGGCCCTACCATGGATTCCGCTGGGCCCATTGGGCTGCCTTGGGGTGGGGGAGGGGGCACCACCGGAATACACAGAGCGGGGATCTCCAAAAGTCCTACCTCCTGGACCAGCTTCTATAATAGACAGCACACTGATGATGTCTATCATAGGAGCTGGTCCACGTGGCGGGACTTCATATGACATCGGCCACACCAGGTAAGCAGGCGATCCCAGCTCTGTGTAATCTGGCGGCTCTCCTCTCTCTGCATTGCAGGCTGCATTGATGGGCACTGGTGAGGCTGCATTGATGGGCACTGGTAAGGCTGCACTGATCAGGCTGTGCTGGTGGGCACTGGTGAGGCTGCATTGATGAGCACTGATCAGGTTGTATTTGATGGGCATTGGTGAGGCTGCATTGATGGGCACTGGTCAGGCTGCATTGATGGACACTGGTGAGGCTGCATTGATGGGCACTGGTGAGGCTGAGTTGATAGGCACTAATGAGGCTGCATTGACGGGCACTGATGAGGCTGCATCGATGGGTACTGGTGAGGCTACATTGATGGGCACTGGTGAGGTTGCATTGATGGGCACTGATCAGGCTGTATTGATGGGCACTGATGAGGCTGCACTGATGGGCACTGGTGAGGTTGCATTGATGGGCACTGGTAAGGCTGCATTGGTGAGCACTGATAAGCTGCATTGATGGGAACTGATGAGCTGCATTGATGCATTATTTTTGTTAAACCTCCTTTGTTGCTATTAACATTAAATTATGTTACCACATCGTATCATATTTGTCTTGCTTCATAACATCAATATCCGTTATAAAGCCATGTGGGCATGGATGGTGAGCTGATTCAGTGGTTCAATGGGCCACTTGACTGGACTTGCCCCCCAGGCCTAAGGCTGCCAGCCCTCCCCTTCCTGCGGCCGGAGCCATGTCTTCTCCATCCTGCAACATGAAGACACTGAACCGCGGGTCCGTCTGTATGGCCCTGTCTATTCCGTGTGGCAAGATGGCCGCTGCACGTGGAGTCCCGGGAGAGCCGATCACCTTAGGGGGTGACTGTTTCCTGGTCGATCGCCTTTTAGATGGCTTCAAAATGGTCATTAGGATTTTCCGTTCCCCACACTGCTGCTCAGCACTACAGATAGCCCCAGGATTCGGATGGTTGCAACGGATTCTATGGAATGGAAGCCGGAGCTCTCTCCCTCATGTTTTCACTCCTTCACATCCGGCCATGCCCCCCACAGATGCACTCTTGCTGCTTGCATGATATCCTTATCTGGATGGTCTGCTGGTTGGGGCTTTTATATGTTGCTTTATGTTGCCTTGATGCCCACTTGGACTTCTTCTAATATACATTGCTGAAATACATAAACGTACCAGCCTAAGTGCTCTCTCTTTTTTTTTTTTTACTTGCCTGGATGATGGTCCTTATTATTATTTATTTATTATTATTTTTTAAGTTGGAGAGGGTCTTGGTCGGGTGGCGTTCAGCTCCTGATAGGCAGCGGACAGAAAAAAGCAGCTATGGTAGCAGGGAAGTGGTATTCCTAAGGCCAAAGATAGAAATGTCATTTACCGTGAATAGGAGTAAAGGGAACCTCCTAAGACGGCAACAGTTTAAAACTTGCCCCTATTGAAGATGGCCACTAAGGCCTCAGGTCAGACTGCGCATGCGTGGTAACGGGCGCCAGGACCCGTCCAACTCAGCCCGGCCCGCCAAGCCAGCTCTTGCCGTCCACACATGCCAGGAGATGCTGAGGGACTCATAAAAGCCATCGTGAATCACGCGGCGACCACTAAAGTGGCAGGGAAATGAAGATATAAGCTATGGGGGGGCGGTAAATGTAGATTGAAAAGGAAAGCGAGATGAGAGGAAGGAAAGGTGAGGGGTAATGAAAGACAGGCGGGAAATGAAGGATAAAGCTAAATAATAAGTTACAGTTGCACAACAAAAGGGAACACACAATTGCATATGCACAATCCTATACCCACAGTTGATCCAGAGGAAGGCAAAAAACCCCAGCAAAGCATGATCCAATTCTCTACAGCAGGGGAAAACATTCCTTCCTGACCCCCACCGAGAGGCATTTGGATATTCCCTGGATAAACTTTACCTATAAATGTTAGTATCCAGTTATATTATGTACCTTCAGGAAAGGAAGTGAGAGGGGATGGATGACAGGAGGGAAACCTGGAAGGGTAAGGCAAAGTGAACATTAGATACAGCTGCTTTCTTTGCTGCAAGCCTGAGCAAATGCCAGTATAGAAATGCAGATAAGAGCTCTTACTTAAGAGACAACTGCAGTCCCAAAAGACCCACAGAAGGGACTCCCTATCTTATTTTTTTTCTTTATTTTTTTTAGTTTCATTCTTTTAATTCAAATCTTGTATTGAAATTTTCGTGTTAGACAAAAAAGATCATACATTGCATACATTTATGGTCCATCATCAGATTAAATTATTGCATTCCAAATCTCTATATACTAAGGACCAAAACCTCATCAAACCCCCTGTTAGAGAAGGAACTTTCTGCAAGATGGATTCTGGCTGTTTCCGCGGTGGTGCGCACGTTCGTGTGCGTTCTCGCGCACCCGTGCGTGCCTGCCTGCTATTTAAGCCCTGTGTTCCCAGCAACAAGTGCTGCTCGTTCTACAGCATCCGTGACCTGTGAGCCCCAGCTCCTACTACCTGTTCCTGAGTTTGTTCCGCTTCCTGTTGACCCGGCTTGTCCTGACCTGCTGTTCCGCTACCTGCACCGACCCCGGCTTTCCACGACCATCCGATTGTCTGCTCCCTTGTACTTCTGCTGCCCGCCCGTTAACGAACCTTGCTTGAACTTGACTACCCGTTTGCCTGATCCCTTTGTACCGCTCTGCCTGCCTGTTGCCAACCCAGCCTGTACGACCACCCGTCTATCTGCACGACCTTCTGGAGCATCACAACATCATCAGTGACCATCCAGCCCTCGTGCGATCCTGCACTCTTGGATCTCTGTTCACTCTACCAGGAGTCCTTGAATCGGGTGCGCAAGAGCGGTTGTTCCCTGCACAAGACAGACTCCACCACCAGGATCGTGACAGAAACGAGCAGCCATGACTGAGTCTGCGCAGGGAACCCGTTCCGCCATGGACGACTTGTGTGCACATCTTGCAGGCCTCACCCAAGCCGTCAAAAATTTACAAGAGGGATACACCCGATTAGAAGAGCGGGTCCAGGAACTGTCCACCGCTCCGTCCTCTGGTGCTACAGCATCCCGTACCATTGTGGCCCTGCCCTCGGAACCTAAGGTCCCGCTGCCGGATAAGTTCCGGGTCTTCCGGAGTGCGTGCGATTTATATCTGGGACTGCAGCAACGCACGTTTTCTCTGGAGAGCACCAAGGTCGGATTCATTATTTCCCTGCTGCAGGGTGAACCCAAGGCATGGGCTCTCAGAATGCCCCTGAAGTTGCCACCGCTGCAACCTTCTTCCAGGCCATGGCACAGCTGTATGAAGACCCCCACTTGGCTGCCACTGCAGAGGCTACTCTGCACAATCTCCAGCAGGGCCGCCGCCCAGTGGAGGACTATGCCGCTGAATTCCGGCGCTGGAGCTCGGATACAGCCTGGGGCAGCGCGGTTCTCCTGTTCCAGTTCCGCATGGGACTTTCGGAACCTCTGAAGGATGAGCTGGCGCGAGTGGGGATCCCTAAGACCTTGGAGGAGCTGATCACCCTGGCCATCTCCATCGATCGGCGCCTCAGAGAGCGCCGCGCCGAAAGGTCTTCTGGGCAGTTACGCCCTACCTGGATGCTTCCTCTGGTCCCCAGCTACCCGACGCAGCCTACCTTCCACCCAACATCCTCTTCCTACTCTCCGCAGGACACCTCCGAGCCCATGCAGATTGGATTGCTTCGGCCTTCCCTCAGCACCGAGGAAAGACAACGTCGGTTCCAGCTGAACCTCTGCCTCTACTGCGGTGAGCCTGGTCACATGGTCAGGACGTGCCCCGCTAAGCGCGGTAAGTGCTTGACCACCGTCTCTAATGACCTGTCTAAGTCTCCCAGTTCTCCTGCTCATCTCACCATTCTCCTCTCTTACACTGGTCCGAGTGGCGTCATCTCCGTCTCCAAGTCGACCTTGGCTGCAACAGAAAGGAGCCACGACTCCCTTCCGGCTTCGTTAGGTTAGACGTACCCGAGCCTCCACAGGACGCCTCTCATCCTTCTCCTACAACCCACCTTCCATCCGACGCAGCCCATCGACCCCTGGTCTCCTTCGTAGGTCCATCCCGCATTGACGGGTCTTCTGGAAAGCCGCGCCGCGAGAGACTCCGCGGCTAGCTACCTCTACCGGTCCCACTAGTCGAGGAGGTTCCAG